>VYXC01010978.1:99800-129456 GCA_013397175.1 Platysteira castanea
CTGTCCCGCTGTTCGTGTGTCCCGCTGTCCCGCTGTCCCCCTGTCCCGCTGCCCCCCGTGCCCGGCCGGTGTCCCGGGGCGGCGGCGCCCTCTGGCGGCGGCGGGCGGCGCGGCGGCGGCGGGTATAAAAGGCGGCTGGGGGCGGCGGCGGGATCGGGAGCGGCGGGATCGGGAGCGGGATCGGGAGCGGGATGGCCGGCCCGCAGCAGGCCCCGCACCTCCACCTGGCCGAGCTCACCGCCTCCCAGTTCCTCGACATCTGGCGGCACTTCGACGCGGACGGTCAGTCCCGGGGCGCGCGGGACACTTCGCTCCTCAAAAAACCGGCGGGGAGAGCAGCGGGCTGAGCATCCCTGAGGGCGCGGGGCTGAAAGGGGGGTGGTGAAGAGTCCCCGGACATCCTGGAGGAGAGGATAAAGCCTCCACCGCCGCAGCCCGGGGGTAACGGATAGCCCCCGGGGTGATGGAGAGCCCCCGGGATGCGGAGACTCCAGAATGTAGAGTCTCCGGGGTGATGGAGAGTCTCCGGGGCATAGCCCCGTCGGTTGAAGTTCCGGGATCGGGGAAGCGATCGGTTCCCCAGGACCTTCCCGTCGGGAAAGGACGGGGAGCCCTCAGCCCATGGGACGCTGAGCCCGGGATACCCCGGATCTCCTTGGTACGTCCCCCGGATGCCTTGAGAGCTAGGATTCGTTCGGGGCTGGTGTCACCTCTGGGTGCTGCTCTGAGGGTCTTGCCCTTCCTGGGCTGCCCAGTGTCCACCCTCGGTCCCCTCCATCCCCTCGCCTCGGCAGTGCCCCATACTTGGTACCTGGAGGGAGGGGGGCAGCGCGGCCACCAGCTTGCCAGGGGTGACAGAGCGGGTGTCCCATGCCCGGAGCAGGCTGAGGAACGGTCCCTCCACGTCTGGAGTGCTCGGTCCCTCCCTGCCTGCTCCCCAGCCTCACAAAACCTCTCCCCGGGGATGCTATGGCAAAACCCGTGTCCACTGTGGGGATGACATCTTCCCACGGAGCCACATCTGGGCAGGACATCCCTGTTCCTACCACTGTCAGCCCCAAAAAGGGGGGGAAATGCAAAAAGCAGCATTGTTTTGTGGTAAAACAGTTTCTTTCAGCGCTGCGGTGTCGTGAAGGAGGGTCAGCCCGCTGGGAACAGCAGCATAGGGGAAAGCTCCTGCCCTTCACTGGGTCTCCTGTTCCTGCAGGGAGGTTTGGGAACCAAACCCCTCCTGGGAACTGCGTCATGCAGCCTCCCCAGCTGCGCTGCTGGAACTGGAGCTCCGCTTGCTCCTGGCTGCACTTTTGGGGTTCCCCCCCTGCAGCCCCACAGCACCAGGGACACGGACATGGGTCCCTGTCACTGATGGAGCTGGCACTGGAGCAGCCACCAAGGGGTTGGGAAGGTGGCACTCCAGTGGGAGTGGGCAGCTCCTGATGTGGGTGTCCAGCTGCCTCCCTGCAGCATGTCCCTCTGCGCCCTTGGATGTGCTCTGTCATCTCCAAAACACAGCGGCAGGCACAGATCCAGCTTGGCCCACGGCCCCCAGGCAGGGCAAGGCTGTGGAGCTGCGGCACGGCAGGTGCCCAGGAGAGGAGGGACTCAGGCGTTGGGGAAGAAGGTGGCCTTGACAAGGACAATCCTCGGCTGCACCAAGCAGGAGCTCTGACAGCCCTGGCTGCTTCCCTGTGCCAATGGAAGGACCTGGGGTTCATTCCCCTGTGCATGGGACTACTTCACCCAAGCTCATCCCTGCATTTAAACCCCTTCGATGTGGCTTCCATGCCTTGAGCCGCTTCCCCTCAAGGCTTGTCATGCCCCAGAGATGTCCCCTTGGGTGTCTTTGATGTCCTCACTTTACCAGCCACAGCTGCCCCGAGGCTCTGAGGTGGAGCTGCATGGACTGGCTGTGGCTCTCCGGAGGCGATTTTCCATGACACTCCACATCCTGCTGCTCTGCGGACATGGATCAGACCTGTCCAAGCTGCTGCTTGGAGGGAGCCAAGCTACTGGCCACAGCTTTTCTTGGCCTTACTCTTTTTTCCAGCTCAAAACTCTTGTTGATTTTTTTTCCCCCAACTGAATTCAAAGGTGCTTGGGGTTCTCCTTCACCCACAAAACCAAAGCTCCTGGGAAGAGCAGTGGGAAGCCAAGTATCTCAGTGGCTCACACCAGCACCCCAATATCACCCAAGCCCCTTATCCCCTCCTGGGAAGGATGCTGCTCACCCACTGGGATGTGGTCACCAAAGAGGAAGGTACCCTGGGACTTCCCCAGTTCTTCAAGTTGGGATGTGGATGGGTTATTTCCAGCTGCTGTGTTGCAGTGGGGAGAAGATGCTGCTGGGGAGCCTGCAGGTGATGATGCTGAAGGCGGCACAGAGCAGGGAGCTGTGGTCCAAGCCTCCGGAAGCTGAAATGCGGAGCAGTCCTGGGGGCAATGCTCACAAGGAAGAGCTCTCGCTATCCCTCAACCAGGCATTTCAGGGCAAAGGGCAACATCCCTCTGCTGTGTCCAGATGTTGTTGGAAGGGAGGATTTCTGGCAGGGAAGTGACACCTTGCCTGGCAGCACCTTGGAGCCAGCTGTGATGTGACCCTGCTGCTTCCAGGCAAAGCAGCCACCCCCCAAAGCCACCAAGGGCCAGCACTGTGGGAGCCGTGTGTGGCTGAGCCGTGGCTGAGCCATCCAGCCATCAAGCATCCCACAGGCAGGGCAGGGCTGTGGATACCCCAGGTTCCAGAGGAACCACATCTCAGCATAGATACCAGCAGTGAGAGGTGCAGAGTACACAGGATAGGGATCTTTTGGAGCTCCTGGCCATGTTGAAGACTGGCAGTGAGGTCACCCCTTCCTGTGGCTGATCCTGCACCCAGGGTGGGGGGATGCTGTTCCAGGTGCCTTGTCTCTGCTCTCCATTTGCCCTTGTGGCCCCCACACGGGGTTGAGAGGAGACAGTCCTGGTTCAGAGATGCTTGGATGGGATGGGGAGGTTTATTTAAACCACCTGACTGAAGCATCAGATACAGAAAATGCAGCAAAGACCAAGATGAACAAAGTCCCATGTGCCCTACAAATGAGTGCAAGGGACAAGTCCAGGGCTGTGGGTCGCCTGGGCAAATATGGGCATCACCAGTATGTGTAACACCCAGCATCAACATTGGCTGGCGTTTCTTTGCTGCCACAGTTGCCTTGGAGCCATGTCCTGGTGCAGAGGGAACAAGCACCGTGTCCCCTGGGAGCATCTGTCCCTCTCCTCCTGCGCTCTGACACTGTGGAAGTCTTAATGTATTTTTTTCCTTCCCCAGGAAATGGCTACATTGAAGGCAAAGAGCTGGAAAATTTCTTCCAGGAGCTGGAAAGTGCAAGAAAGGGGGCGGGTGTGGTAAGAGCATCTCCTGGTTTTGTTCCCTCCTTCCCCTGTTCCCTCGTGCCCAAAGATTCAGCCCCATCTCCTTTGGGCACTGATGAGTGGGACTGGGGCTCCTCTGGGAGGAAAGCGGGAGGACACCAGCGTAGGGAATGGGGAAAATGCTCCCATCCCCTCTCTCTTTGCTGGCAGGACTCAAAGAAGGACAATTTGGGTGACAAGATGAAGGAGTTCATGCACAAATATGACAAAAATGCGGACGGCAAGATCGAGATGGCAGAGGTGAGAGGTGCTGGACCTGGCAAACCCCAGGTTGTTTGTGTTCCATCCCCATGCTCGTGTTTCCCCTCCACTATTCCACCATGCCTGTGTTCCCCACAGCTGGCCCAGATCCTGCCCACAGAGGAGAATTTTCTGCTGTGTTTCCGCCAGCATGTGGGCTCCAGTTCAGAGTTCATGGAGGTGAGTGGGGCAGGCTGTGCTGGGGGGTCCTCAGGGAATTCAGTCCAGCTCCACCATGGGAAAACAACTGGGAGCTTGAACTACCCAACCTCCCCTAGTCTCCCCAAAACTCTTGGCATTAACTCAGCATTGGGAGGCACTGCATGTTTAGGGAAGAGCAGGAGTGTGGTGAGTTTTCCCAGTTCTCAACACTCTTGGATACTTCTCAGGGCAGCCTCCTCAGGTGCCTTATCCCAGCCTCCAGACAAGGTGAGCTGAAAGGATTTGGAGCTTTTTTGTAAATTTCCTCTCATGGTTGCTCCTAAGTGCCCAAGGGATGGGCCAAAGCCAACACTGCTCTGGGCCACCCACAACCTCCCTGTGCCCTTGCATGGGGTGAACCCACACAAGTGGGAGAGAAATTGCAGATAGGGGATAAAACATAGCTGGGGGTGGAAGGGAATGTGCAGCATCATAGAGAGGAAGGAGCTTGTACTTGGAAACTGAACCCTGGGTGGAGGGGAAGGCTGAAAGAAGAGCACCCCGTGACATGGCGGGGGTAAGCGGGCGCTATTGTTTGATTGGGGGATAATAATTAAATACTATTAAATATTAAAGCCTGACCTTGCATACTGACATGAGGACAAAGGCACTTGAACTCTTGGCGTGGGGCTGAACAAAAGCATCCAGTCCCGAGGGAGAGCAGGTGGCACCAGAGGGAGCTGTGAGGTGGCTCCATCTCCTTTAGGGTGGTGGGGGACGCTGCCAGCGGGGGTTTATGGGGACACACACACATGTCAGGGGGGAGTGGGGGACACGAGCCCCCGCAAAGGCTCACGGCGGTCCCTCCACAGGCTTGGCGCAGGTACGACACGGATCGCAGTGGCTACATCGAAGCCAACGAGCTCAAGGTGGGCTGTGGGCACGGGGTGGGCTGGGCTGGGTCCCTGCCAGTGGGACATCCCCACTGGGATAGCTGGGGATGGGGACAGCCAGCAAAACCCTCTCCTCCCAGGGCTTCTTGTCGGACCTGCTGAAGAAGGCGAACCGGCCCTACGACGAGCCCAAGCTGCAGGAGTACACACAGACCATCGTAAGTGGGACCTGGGGCACTGTGTCCCCAGCGGGTGTCTGACCAGCCCAGGTGGCTGGCATGCAGGGGAGGAGGAGGTGGCGGGTGACAGAGTACTGTTCGTGTCCCAACAGCTGCGGATGTTCGACATGAATGGTGACGGGAAGCTGGGCCTCTCCGAGATGTCCCGGTAAGGTTACAGGAAGTGAGAAGGAAGAGCTGGGGAGGGAAAGACACCTGAAATGCTCCTCTTTAGGAAGAGTGTGCTCCAGCTTCCAGGGAAAACTGTTTTCCTCTTTAATTTACTCATGCTTTTGAGCAAAACATCACTGTGATTTAAGAAAGTGTCTTTTTCTGGCTGCTTTCCGCTCTTCCCTGCCCTTCTTGTTTTTCAGACTTTTGCCTGTGCAAGAAAACTTTCTTCTGAAGTTTCAGGTAACATAATACTACTACTACTGCTAATAATAATAATGACCCATTCCCATTGCTTGTACCTCCAACCCCTCCCTCATATCCTGGTGTCCCTTGCCACTTGGCCAGGGAATGAAGCTGTCCTCGGACGAGTTCAACGCCATCTTCGCCTTCTACGACAAGGTAGGGAGCCGACTCATGGGAAACCACCCCAAATAAATGTAACTTGGCCAAATCATATGGTTTTGGCTGGGGAAATTCCCCTCTCTGGTTTGGGGTGGGAGAACTGGGTTTACCTCTGGCTGTTCTGGGTAAGGGTCCGTGGGTGCCCATGTCCAAGGGGGAATTGTGGGGCTTGTGTCCTTCCTGCTGTTGATGTCCCTCCCACACTATCCAGGATGGAAATGGCTTCATTGATGAGAATGAGCTGGATGCACTTTTGAAAGACCTGTATGAGAAGAATAAGAAAGTAAGTGGAGGCAGAGCTTGGGTGCCACCCCAGAGCTCGCTGGTTCCTTCTCCCCTCTCCCAGCAGCATCTTCCCATGTCCATGCTCCAGGGGACCAGGAGATGCTGGTCCAGGTGCTGACCCTGCATCCTCATGGGAAGCTGCCCTGGAGCTGGGGGGAGTGTAATCTTAGCTTGGGGGTGCTCCCCAGGGAGAAAGGGGATGCCCACCCCCACTGCCCCCCATGCCTTGCAGGAGATGAACATCCAGCAGCTCACCAACTACAGGAAGAGCATCATGAATCTCTCCGACGGGGGCAAACTCTACCGCAAGGAACTGGAGATGGTGCTCTGCAATGAGCCCCCCATGTAGGACCCCCCCCATACACACAGCCCACGCTCCTCCTCCCCAAAAACAAGCACAAAGGGGGAGCCCCCATCACTGCAGAGCTCCCCCAACAGCTCTTGGGTTTGCTGTAGGTCGCTAAAATCCCATTTGGGGGGGAAAACTCTTTTTTTTTTTACCCATCTGCCTGGTTTGTTTAATTATATGATTTTTTTCTTTGCGGGAGTGTTGTTTTCATTCCTTTGGTCTCTTCTTGAGTTTTTATCATTTACCAAAGAACAATTTACTAATAAATTCAAGTACTGCTAGACTGGAGCTCCTGTTTCTCCACCCCATGGTGGGCTGTGAGGTGACAGAGAAGGGGGACATCCCCACACTCTGATCCCACGGGGGATGCAGCTGCTGGGTGGGGAAAACAGATGGAGCATTTGGGAAAGCCCCTGTGGAATGAGGGTCATTGGAAAATCCCTGGGAAGCAGAGTGCAGGCAGGCTGGGTGGTGACACTGTACCTCCCAGTCACCCCTCACAGACCCTGCTAAAGCCTCTGGAATATCCTAAGGGTTGTTTCCTGCAGTCCCAGTTTTGGAAACCAGTCCCAGGGTGATGATGCTGGTGGAATCCCAGTGCAACCTTTCCCGCACTCCCAGTTTTGGAAACCAGTCCCAGGGTGATGATGCTGGTGGAATCCCAGTGCAACCTTTCCCACCCCTGTACTACCCAGTACAGCCCAGCTGAGGCCTGTAGGGCCCAGTATGGGGCAGTGCAGTTCCATCTGGACATGTACAGCCCAGCACAACCCTGTACAGCCCATTATGACCCAGTAAAACCCCACACAGCTCAATATGGCTCAGTACGGTAGAGTGTAATCCTATATGGGCCAGTACAGCCCCATATAGCCCAGTATGGGCCATTACAGCCCTGTACATCCCTGTGAAGCTCAGTACAGCCTGAAAGGGCAAAGGGCAGCCAAGTACAGCCCAATACAGCCCAGTATGGCCCAGTACGGCCTACAGAGCCCTGTATAGCTCCTTATGGCCATGTACAGCCCTGTATATCTCTGTAGAGTCCTGTATGCTGTGTTACAGTCCTGTATAGCTCACTGTGGCCCAAGACTGCCCTGTATAGACCTGTATGGCTCCTTATGGCGCAGTGCAGTCCTATGCAGCTCAACTGCAGCGCTGTACAGCCTAGTATGGTGCAGTACCATCCTGTATGTTCCAGTACAGCCTGCTACAAGATGGTCCAGCACAGCCTAGTACGGCCCACCATGTCCTAGCTGAGTCCTCCATATCCCAGTACAGTCTAGTACAGCCTAGTANAGCCGGCGCCCGCGGTGTGAAGTGCCCGCCCGCCGCTGCCACCACCGCCGCTGCCGCCATGGCGCTCCTGCACAGCCGCCGGCTCCTCGCCGCCCCACGCCTCGCCGCCGCCGCCTCCCGCGCCAGGTGAGGGCTGAGAGGTGGCTCAGCCCCTGGGGCCGCCCGCCAGTGTCAGTGGAAGGGTTTTCCCGCGGCTGAGCCGCGCTCCGGGGTGGCGCTGGGGGGAGGNAGCTGAGTCCTCCATATCCCAGTACAGTCTAGTACAGCCTAGTACAGCCCAGTACAGCCAGTATGGCCTGGTACAAGATGGCCCAGTACAGCCTAGTACGGCCCACCACATCCTAGTCGAGTCCTGCATATCCCAGCACATCCCAGTTCAGCCTAGCACGCCTCACTACGGTTCAGCCTACCCCAGCACAGCCCAGCACAGCNAGGTGAGGGCTGAGAGGTGGCTCAGCCCCTGGGGCCGCCCGCCGGTGTCAGTGGAAGGGTTTTCCCGCGGCTGAGCCGCGCTCCGGGGTGGCGCTGGGGGGAGGCTGCGGGGAGCGGGTCCCCCCGTGCGGCCCGCGGGTGACGCCGCGCTGGGGATGGGGGTTGCCGGGGGGATGGACCGCTCTCGGATTGGCTGAGGAGGGGGGTCCTCGCGCTCTGATTGGCTGCGGCTCAGCCCGGCGCCCCCTGCCTGCCCTTGAGGCGCCGCCGTGGAGGGCGCGTAGGCACCGGGGAGCCCCGAGAAACGGGGCCGGGGGTTGCCTGTGCCTTGAGCGACGGAGCTGGGGACACCCTGTGCCTTGAGCGATGGGTTGGGGACACCCTGTGCCTTGAGTAATGGGGGCGGGGTGCTGCTGGCGGTGTACACTATGCTACAGGGCACGAGTGATGGTGGTCGATGAGAGGCTGGACGTGCCCCGGCCATGTGCGGTCGCAGCCCAGAAACCAGCCGTGTCCTGGGCTGCATCACCGGCAGCGTGGGCAGCAGGTGATTGGAGGGGATTCTGCCCCTCTAGTCCGCTCTGCTGAGACCCCACCTGCAGCACTGCATCCACCTTTGGGACCCCAGCACAGAAAAGACGTCGACCTGTTCGAGCAACTCCAGAGTAGGCCACAAAGATGATTAGAGGAATGGAGCATCATTTCTACGAGGAAAGGCTGAGTGAAAGAGCTGGGTTTATTCAGCTTGGAAGAGAGAAGGCTTCAGAATGACCTGGTTGTGGCCTTCCAGTACCTAAAGGTGCTACGAGAGCACTGGAGAGGGACAAGGGGCATGGAGTGCCAGGACAAGGGGGAATGAATTTAAATTGACAGAGGGCAGGGTTAGATTAGATATTAGGAACAAATTCTTCCCTGTGAGGGTCAGGAGGCCCTGGCACAGGCTGTCCAGAGAAACTGTGCCTGTCCCATCCCTGTAAGTGTTCAAGGCCAGGTTGGACAGGGCTTGGAGCAACCTGACCTATTGGAAGGTGTCCCTGTCTATGGCAGGAGCTTGGACAAAGTAATCTTTCAGGTCTCTTCCAACTCAAACCATTCCAGGATACTGTGTGCTGTGAAATGGGGCTGAGGTGCTACTGTCTGGCTGCCATGTGTAGTGGGACCAAAGGCACCTCTGCACTGTGCAGTGGGCCTGGGGATCATGCACGGTGCAGCAGGTCTGCAGTGACCCCATGATCCATGAAATGGGGCGAGAGCAGTGTTGGCTGTGCTAGAGCTGTGCCCTAAGGGATACAAACCCTGGCAGGAGCAGGGTGGGAGTAGCTGTGTTGCTGTGAGGACCAATCCTGCACTGGCAGCTCTGGATTCTGCTGTCTCTGGTCGACAGAGGTTTGGATAGAAGGATGCAGGGTGCTGCTGGAGCTGTGTGAAAAGCCCAGAACAGCTTCCACAAAGTACGACTGACCTGAGAGCCATAGGGCTGGGAACACCACTGAGACCAGATGGCCAAGAAGCAGAATGTGCAGAGGGATCTGGACAAGGCCTTGTTGCTCTCCAGAACCCTTTGATTCCTGGCCCTCATTAGTGGGGAAGTCTCTAAGAAACTGTCCAGCCCTTGTCAGAGCAGGAAAGTGGTGGTTTTTTTAAATCTTCATTCCAGCAGTCACTGCTGCTTCTAAGCCAGCTTTCTGGCTCCTCTCAGCAGGGACAGAAGAGGAGCTATCTACAACTTGTGTTTTGTGCCCATGGACTGTTAGCAGGCTTGTGAAAGGTATGGAGCCTGCTGGCATAAGCTTTGCTTTTGTCAAGCTTCTTATACAGCAAACTATAAATTACCAAACTGCATTGAGGTCACCCAAGAGAGGCTGTTAAGTTTTGTAAGTAAGGAGTGTCTCCGCACAGCCCCCGCTTTTTCCTGTTCAGGAATAGTGGTTTATTACGGAAGGGAAGCCGAGCAGTGATTAGGAGTTTCTGTTTCCTTATCTTCAGCAATATAACGGTGGTGCTCCAGCTGCTACCATTACTCTGTGCTGAGAATGCTCTTTCTGAAATCAGGACAGAGATAAAGAGACAGGAAATGGTTAAAACGGCTCCCTTGACACACAAATGCTAATTAGGGTGATAACTCAGTCTGCTGCTCTGATGTATCACAAGACAGCTATTTAAATACTTTTTTAGGTGGAAAGCTTACCCGAAGCTCACTGGGGCAAGGAATTTGTAGGCTTGAAGGGCCTTGTAGTAGCCAGCAGCCAGTTGGCATTGTTCTCGTGTAAATATTTGCTTTAGATGTGGTTTACGCACAGCCTGACAGCCTTTGGCCCCTCGGCTCTGCTCCGGCTTGCAGAGCTGCTGTGGGGGCTTTGGCAAAGCTTCTGAAATAGGTATCTGTGGCTGTACCTCAGGGAACGTGGGCTGGCCTCTCCACGATGGAAGCCTTCACTGGGCTTGTAAATACTTGCTCTCCAGGCTTGGCTTGAGTCCTTAAGCACTTCTTAGGTCTGCGCACTTGAGGCGTAAGTTCCACATATATATTTTGTTGCAAATTTATGCAATTCCTGGTGCATTTTCCCACCCACTCTGTTCCACTGCACTTGCAGCTGTGCATTAAACCAGCTCAGAAGACCAGCCTGGCTGAAGAGTACAGAGACTACATGGATACCAGCTCTGATGAGCATTTAAACTCTGACTGGGCCTTCTGTGTTGAAGTCCTGTAGCTGGAGAATGTGTTTCCTTTGGCTTACACTGAGTATCCCTCAGGTAGTTCAACTCCAGCTTAAGTTTACTTCTGGTTAGTTTTCCGCTCTGAATACCTCTGGCCTGGCAGAGATGTGCAGTTTATAGCTTTGACCTTTATTCAAGCCCAGTGTTCTTTCAATTGCTCAAAATAAAATACAAGGCAGTGCGGGGACAACAGCAGTAACAGGAGGTAGCAGTGTGTTAGGGTTTGTGGCCTTGGACACCTAGTAGATCTCCTTCCCAAACCCCTTCGGGAAAGCTTTGCCTCTGTGATCTCTTTAGTATCCTGATGTGTTTGGACAACTCAGCCTAGACTTTTTTCTCCTGTCTCCCTGCAAGCTCACCTCCCTGGAAACACCAGAGGAGTCTTGTTTCGTCTGGAAACCTTCATGCTGAGAACGGGAAAATAAGTCCTAAACCTACCCTTCTCTGCCTTAAGCCAACAGAAAAACCGGCTCAGAACAAAAGTACTTAACTCTCTGGAGTGCTGCAGCTTAGGTAAATACCTGCAGGATCAGCATTAATTGCAGTATGTTAGAGCTCAGTGACCTGCCTAAGCCTTAGCAGGATCGGGACCTAAATACCCCAAACACTATAAGCTGCTTGGGGAAAAGCCCAGCAGAAAGAAGATGCTGTCACCATCTCCAAAGCAGCAGCTCTTTAAAATAGATGGCCAGGCTCCTGTAGCCCTTGATACCAAAATAATCCTAGACCAGGTAAACAGCAGAGAGACACACTACTGCACATTTTTTCTCTCTTTCCCTGCCTCTCCATTGCCAGGAACACATTGGGAGATGTTTGTCCAAAGCCGCCTGAACCTGCAGGAGGAGTTTGCCCTGTCAGTCCCTTGTTGTGTCCTGCTCAGGTTGGTTCCCCAGGTCACTCCCTCCTCACTTGGCTGCAGCCCCTGTCCCTCTCTGATGGGTGTGTGTTACTGGCATGACTGACTCACCCTCCTTTCCAAGCTGATCCTGTACTTAAGGGGTAATTAAGACTGGTTAGTGGTCTAAAAAACGTTAGGCACATCTTCCGTTTTTAAACTACCTGAGGTGGCTCTACCTCTTCCTCAAAGCCTGTCAAAAGGAGAAAGAGACTTTTTTTTAAAATTTGGAAATAGTGTACAGATGGGAAGAGCAGTTAGTCTGAAGAGGGCAAATGATGTTTGGGACCCCATGAGATGCAATCTATCTACATGGGACAGTGCAAAATTTTTCTGTAGTGAGTAAACTGGATGTAAATGGACCTAAAACAGGGACAGAGTGGAGAGGAGAGATGATTTTGTGAGTTCTGCTGATCATGTTAGAGCTTCCCCAACCCACCTGGCCCTGCTGCCACAGATCTGTATCTGACTACAGAGTCTGCACTACACATTCAGCAGGAGGTCTGGCCAGCCCTGGGCTGGCTCCAGGCTGCCTGCATTGCCTGGGGCAGGGACCAGCCCCAGGACAGCATTCCCAAGTTGGGAAAGGATCTTATTATCTGATGAGGTAGCCTTTCCTGGGCAATAAAGCTGATGGCTTTCTCTTTGTGTGTTTCTCCTTCAGCAATAATCAAGGCTTGAGTTTTGCCCCTCAGTAGATAAACCCAATCTACCTTGTACTGCACCCTTTGTTCCCCATCGAGCTGCGGGACACCTGTGTGGTGAGTCAGGATGCTCAGAGCAGCATACAGTGCCTTCAGGAGGGGGCTGTGACAGCCACAGCCCTCTGCCAGGCGGGTTAAAAACCACCACACTGCTGCTCCTGCACTGTCTGCAGGCTTGCAGAGGGACAGGGCAGAGACTGTGGCCAAAGGAAATAACAGGTTTCTTTTTATAGCATGGTCTGCTCTGCCCTTGACATTAAGAGAGCCTCTCCATCTTCAGGGTGTGCTGCCAGCAGGGCAGACGCAGGTGGCTCCTTGTGCTGGGGGAATACAAAGCTCCTCCTGATGCAGGGAGGTTTTGTGCTTAAGGACAGGGGAAGGGTCTTCACATCAGAGCTTGTTGCTTTTCAAACAGGGAAGAAACTGTCTTCTGTGATTGCCTGGAAAACGGCGTTTGTCTACAATGCCAGGGGAGGCAGAGTTTTAGGCCAAGGAGTGGAAATATCTTTGTTCTGTCAGCCAATGCTGGGAGAAAAACAAATTAGTTTTCATGTACTAGAGCCCTTCCAGGAGTTTGGGAGACACTCCATATTCATGCTTTGTGCAATTGCCTGAGTCTAGCCAAGGTTCCCTGGAGGGGAATAACCTGTGCAATCCCACCTGCAGGCTCTGGGCACTTGTCCAGAGAATAACAGTTCAAGGCTTCTGTTTCCTGGGCTCTTGGTGGTGTTAGCATATAAGGCAAACAGGACCATTTCGACATGCTAATGACTGACTGAGAGGGAATCAATTATCTTCAGCCACAATGAACTGAGGCTCTTTGCCCATTTTGCAATATAAGATGTGAGCTTAAAGAGTTTGTTTTTGTTTTTTTGGATAATTCTCTCAACACTATTTGTACCTTTTTCAGTGGTTTAAAGACAAGATTTCCCTTGAGGGTTTCTGTTAATGCACATCTCTGCCCAGTTCTCAAGCCTCATGCTTTGCTTCTGGTTTCTCCCTTTAGCTCATGGTGGTCCCATGTGGAGATGGGTCCCCCCGACCCCATCCTGGGGGTGACAGAAGCTTACAAGCGTGACACCAACTCCAAGAAGATGAACCTGGGTGTGGGGGCATACCGGGATGACAACGGGAAGCCGTATGTCCTGAACTGTGTTCGCAAGGTGAGCCGGGTGCTGGCTGCTGGGCAGGGCCAGATCCAGGTGCCAGGTACCCAGAAGGGGTCAGGGAGGGGGAAGGCCACTAAGCAAGTTTTGTCTGTTGGTCCTTAAAATAAGCTTTGTCTCTAACAGAGCAGGACAGTATTCCTGGATGTCTCCCTTAGCAGGACTAATGCTTTTGAGACACGACAGAGCCGTTAAGTAGTACAGGACAAAACAGGAAATACATGCCCTGTTCCCATTCAGGTAACTCTAACTCATTGCTGACTTCCATGAGCCCTCCAACGCACCTGTTCTCTGAACTTCAAGGTGGTTCTTGAATAGGCCAGTGTTCCTCAGGGCACCCCACAAGGGAGGAAAGAGCTGACATTAGCCCCTTAATGGATTAGTCTTAGAAATTCTGCTGAGCTGATGTTACCAGTTTCTCCATAAGCCAGTCTAAAACTCCAGCCCAGGGAGCTGGGTGTGGACATTGCCCTTGAGGGGATTACGGGGTCTTTCAGGGCTATTGGGGTAGAAATAGGCTGTTAAATAGCTGGCAGCTGACACATGCATTGATTGGCTGCACTGACAGGGAGGGTGCAGGGAGAGTAGTTTTCATGTATCTCATCAGTGTTGGGTTTAGAGCCACCCCTTGCCCCCCCTCTCTGTGCAGCTGGGTCACAACCAGGGAGCCTGGATGGTGTCACAGGGGCAGTTTCCTGGTGGTATGTGAATGCTGCCAGGGTCTGTCCCACTCCCAGCATAACAAGACCCTGCAAAAGGTTGCTACTCTGCCTGGTTTGGGGATGTCTCCTATGTAGAGATAGTATCTGCCTCTCAGTAAAACTCAAGTCTTGCCTTCATGCAGGACTATTCCTGCTTGGGCAAAGAAATGTGTCCCTTTGTGCAGCAGCACTGACTTGTAATGGGCTGGGAGTGGTGCTCTCTTCTGGTGCCAGGTTTCCTTGGTTCCACTGTAGCAATGCTGTCACCCACTGAGGGCTCTGGTGGCTGCGGGGTTTCATCTGAAATGTTTACTGCTGCCCCTTGCTTGGAATGAGCCCTGTAAACCAACCTTTGCCCCTTTCGAGCAAGCAAATATGCAGAGAAGTGACCTTGAGCTGTCCATCATCCTCTCCATGGTGATGCCTTACTCGCTTAACTTGTCTCCTCCTCTCCAGGCAGAGGCCATGATAGCATCCAAGAAGATGGATAAGGAGTACTTGCCCATCGCGGGACTAGCAGATTTCACCCGGGCATCCGCAGAACTGGCTCTGGGGGAAAACAGTGAAGCTTTCAAGAGTGGCCGGGTAAGGAGAGGCTGGGACACAAAGGGCAGGGAGGACACACAGTTGGTATGTGGGTACTCAGCAAATGTGGAAGAACTGGCAGGGTACTGATGCTTCTGAGTTGTGGGCTGGCTAGGCACAGGGATCACTGCTTCCTCTGAAGGCTGGGGTGAAACAGCCCTGTCCAAGGAAGGGATTTAACCTTGCCAGGGGACCCAGCTCCCTGCCCTGGAGCTGGAGCTGCTGACCCCTGTGGTCCCTCCAGCCCCTTGTCCCTGTTTGGGTGCGCTGCTGCCAGTACTGACATAGTGACTGCACTCTCCCTGTAACACAACATGGCTGCTCAGACTCAGATATTTTTTTCTTTCCTTGCAGTATGTTACTGTGCAGGGTATTTCTGGGACTGGATCTCTGCGAATTGGAGCCAACTTTTTGGTGAGTCCCTGGCCAGCATTGGAAGGAAAGGACGTATTTTGACTAGAGCTGAAATCTTCAGGGTTTTCTAACTGCTTGAATGTATTCAACCTGTTTGAACACTCTGTCTTTCTATTGACCAGCAACGATTCTTCAAGGCCAGCCGTGATGTGTATCTACCCAAACCGTCCTGGGGCAATCACACCCCCATTTTCCGTGATGCTGGCATGCAACTTCAGGCTTATCGCTACTATGACCCCAAGACGTGCAGCCTTGACTTCTCTGGAGCCATGGATGACATTTCTGTGAGTTTCCTTCCATGCCTGAAAGAGGGGAGATCATGTGGGGAAATGGGTGGTAATCTTACTTTACCCTAAATGTGATGAAGTGGCATGAAGCTGTGTCAGGGGAAGTTTAGGCTGGGTATAAGGAAAAGGAGGTTTTTCACCCAGAGGGTGGGTGGGCACTGAAAGGCTTCTCAGGGAAGTGGTCATGGCACCAAGTCTGCCAGGGTTCCGAGGAGTGTTTGAACAATTCAGGCACATAGTGTGGTTCTTGGGGTTGTCCTGTGCAGGGCCAAGGAGTTGGACTCCTTATGGATCCATTCCAACTTGGAATATTCTATCATTCTATGATGCCTGAAGGCATTAAATCAAGGCTAGAAGCCTTACAGAGCTCATCTAAGCTGTCTCATCAGCTGAGGAGAGTGCTCAGATATCACTGATGATTCATTCTCTATAACATCTTCCTTAGAAAATTCCAGAGAAGAGCATCATCCTCTTACATGCTTGTGCTCACAACCCCACTGGGGTGGATCCCCGGCAGGAGCAATGGAAGGAGTTGGCAGCTACAGTGAAGGTGAGCAATGTTCCAGGGGTACTGTGCCATTCCTGGGAAAACCACATCTCTGGCCTTTCATGGCTGGCATCTGGTCTTCACTTCACTAAAGGTTATTCCCTTCCCTGAAGCCAAGATGGGTGTCATGTTCCTGACAGGAGCCAGGCAAATACACCCAGAAAGCTTCTAGCTGACCATTGGGCTTTCTGCTGGCACCGTCCCAGGAAGCTGGAGCAGGGAGACCTGAGAGGAGAGCAGCAGGGTTGAAACCATGAGCTGTGATTGCTGGAGCAGAGTACCCAGTGCTTGTGTATTAAAAATGCTTGAAGATCTCTCACATGCCTGGTGTCTCCTTGCAAGCTTCAGCTGGAAACAGACAGGGACAGGTTCTACCTTCTTCTCCGTCCTGCTGCTCCCTCAAGCCTGTAGCCAGTGAAATTTGGCTTGGAGATGCCTGGCCTTAGTAGTGTCCTGAGAATTCGTAGGTATCAAAGTGATCTCTGTGGCCTAGAGAAAGGTGAGTCTCCTGACTAAGGGGCAGTGCATCTGGGTTATCTGCCTAGCTGACTAGAGAGTTCCCAGGTGATTTTCCTGGAAACTGATAATGAAGAAGACATTGAAGTGGAATATTTTATTACTGTTGAATCTGTTTCTGCTTCCTGGGCCAGACATGCACATCCCGTAAATGCACTGGAGGGTGTTTTGATATGTGCTGGGTAGCTGCAGGTTTTGGACTGCTCTCCCTGGCGCTAAGGAAGGGCAATGGCTCTCTTTCTGGAGATGAATGGCTGTAGGTGGACAGGCTGCTGTGTGCATGGCTCTTCTCTGCCTGCTGCCCTGCTCCTTGGAGGGGTGCTCAGCTTCTGTGACACACTCTTCCATCTTTGGCAGAAACGAAACCTCCTGGTGTACTTTGACATGGCCTACCAGGGCTTTGCCAGCGGGGACATCAACCGGGATGCCTGGGCTGTGCGGTATTTCATTGATCAGGGCATCAACATCGTCCTGTCACAGTCCTTCGCTAAGAACATGGGGCTGTACGGTGAGTAGGGCATGTGGCAAGGAAATAGTTTCATTCAGGCTGCTGGTGGGATCCCAGTACCTCTAGGGTTTAGCAGCCAGTGTCTTCCTGCTGCCTATGTTCATCCTGCAGTACTGAGCAGGGATAATCCACTAGGAGCTGGTGGAGACCCTTCTAGAGAACAAGGATCCACTAAAGCTGTGTGGTATTGGGTGCCACAGTATAAAAAGGATGTAAAGCTTTTAGAGAGTGTCCAAAGGAGGCTACAAAGATGGTGAATGGTCTAAAGGAGAAGCCATACAAGGAGGAGCTGAGGGCACTTGGCTTGCTCAACCTGGAGAGGAGAAGACTGAGGGCACAGCTCATGGCGGGCATCAGCTTCCTCCCAAAGGGCAGCATCTGCTCTCAGTGACCAGTGACAGGACCCAAGAGAATGGCATAGAACTGTATCAGGGAGGATTTAGGCTGGATATTAGGAAAAAGTTCTTAACCCAGAGAGTGGTTGGGGACTGGAACAGGCACTAAGCCTGACAGAGTTTAAGGAGTGTTTGGACAATGCTGTCAGACACAAGAATCGTGGGATTCTTGGCGTTGTTCTGTGCAGGGCCGGAAACTGGACTCAATGATCCTTTCAACTCAAGATATTCTGTGATTCTCTTAGGAGAGCGTGCGGGTGCCTTCACGGTGATCTGCAGTGATGCAGATGAAGCCAAGAGGGTTGAATCACAGCTGAAGATCCTCATCCGCCCCATGTATTCCAACCCACCCGTGAACGGAGCGCGCATTGCCTCTATGATCCTGAACACCCCTGACCTACGGAAGGAGTGGTAAGAAGAAATCTGTTATGTTTATGAGAGTGACGTCTCTTTGTGCAGCCCTGTGCTGTGCTTGCTATGTGCTGCTGTCACAGGCAGCTCTTAGCTTCAGGAACAGTCAGAACTCCATGTTCTCCGTGGAGAAATCCCTGCTTATGTCCTGGCATCAGCTGCTGTTAGTTTAACCTGACACAAACACGTTTTCCATGTGTTACCAAGGAAGAAAACACTGTAAAGGAGGGGATAAAGCTCCCATAGGATTGAGGGCTGCAGGAGCTGCCTATCCATGAAGCATAAAAGTCTGAGGTGGTGTAGCCATGTAGTGTGTCTCATGTGGGGGAAGTGGAAGCATAAGCCCCCTGGGAATAAGACCCAGGAATGTAACCCTCATGCCCTAAGCCTGATTCCTGGTGTCAGCCTGTGCTGTTTTCCCGTCCCTCCCAGCAGCTGGCCTGGCGGAACAAAAGCTGGCAGTGTGCTGTGGCCTCGCTGGGGGCTGTGTTCTTTTGGCAGCCTGACACTTGTGCCCGATCCAGGGCCCAGCAGACACATTTCCTAGCTGTGCTGCTTTGGAGTGGGGCCTGTCTGCCAGTGCTACCCCTGCACCTTTGGTTTATCTGCAGATACTATTTTATCTGGGATTGAGTAGTGCTGCCATGGGGCATCCTACCGTCCCATGGCTTTCAGATGTGAGAAATGTCTATACTCTGGTAGTAGTGTCCATCAGCAGTGGAATAAATAAAAAGCGGTCACCTTTGGGTATCAGGAGGAAGAAGCAGCTCCCTCAGCTGGAGCTACATCTTCATCCTCCCTCGTCTTTGCTCATCTACATTCCCCTATGAAGCCCGTCCAGGTGGAGAGGTTGATTCTCAATAGCTGGGGTAGGGAGAACAGTGTTGGTGTGTTGCAGCCCTGCTCTGAATAGTTCCTGGGTTGGCTTCTCAGGCTCACAGAGGTGAAGGGCATGGCTGACCGGATCATCAGCATGCGGACTCAGCTGGTGTCCAACCTCAAGAAAGAGGGATCCTCCCACAACTGGCAGCACATCACTGATCAGATCGGCATGTTCTGCTTCACAGGGCTGAAGCCTGAGCAGGTAAACACAATTCCCGCTGTCTCAAAGTGTCATTTGTGGTCATTGTCAGTAAGTTTTTGACTGCAGATGCCAAAATGAGCCCTTGTAAGCGGTTCTTCCTCAGGAGGAACATCCTCCAAACCCTAAGCACTGACACATCATGGGGACTCCGATCTTGCTCTATTCTGTGCTGTACTTGGGGAGGTTGAAAGTAAATGTAGCTGTCATGTCTATCAAAGCAAGCAGTCCCTTGCTCTGAAGTGACCTTAAAAGTCAGCTCAAGTGAGGTGACTCTTCCATTTGAACGTCTGCAGTGTTGCTACTTGGCCTGAGAGCTGAGAAGTACCTCTCTTGGGGCACAGGGTACACTGCTGGCTCTGCAGGTAATGGGATGCCCTGTCTGCTGGCACCCAGTTCACTTTTGAGTTTCAACAAGCTGGGTAAATTTGCACTTTGCTGACAGAGCACAGGTTGGCCTGCAGTTTGAACTTTGCTCTTTCACCTCAGGTGGAGCGGCTGATTAAGGAGTTCTCCGTCTACATGACAAAGGATGGACGCATCTCTGTGGCGGGAGTTACCTCAGGCAACGTGGGTTACCTGGCTCACGCCATCCATCAAGTCACAAAGTGAAGACAAAGGTGTGCCCTGGAGCTGGTGGCTTTCCCTTCTCCACCAGTCGAAGATGGGGAAGGAAAAGAAACAAGCAGAATACTTTCAACCACAGCACTTGAAGCCGCTGCCGAATGTAACTTGTAGATGAGTTGTTGTAGAAACCTAGTCAAATCCACCCTGTGTTGTGGAGCAGGGACATCATTGCTGGCTCCTGCTCGTCACAGCCATTCTTTCTTGCTGTCCATCCTTTCTCCATCAGCCCCAGCACCTATCTATGCTGGAGGAAGCAAATGCTTAGCAATGCTATCCTACCAGTGTAGGCACCAAAGGCTTCTCCGCACACATTTCTCCATGAGAAGGCTTTGTGAGGCTGTTGGCTGCTGGCCCAAGCAGCAGCAGGCAGGGAGCTGGGTTGGCTGAGGGGGAGGGCTGCTCTAGTGCTCTCCTCCAAGCTCCCCAGCCAGTCCCTGCTGTCAGCAGGCTCCATCCTCCTCCATCATCCCAGCCTGGGGCTGGGCAGCACCAAAGCTGTCCTCTGACAACCAGCTCTGAGGACTTCTCACTACCAAACTTTGCTCTGTCATTGGCTTCACTCTTTCCATCTGGGACTCTCTTTCAGGTGTAATTCACAGTGGCATCAGTGTGTGGGGCAGACCAGCGTCCCTCTTTTAAACCTGTCTGGTTCTCCTGACTTCACTTTCGTACCTGGAGGTGAAACAATTTCTCATCCCCCGCCCCCCAATAAGAATCTCCTCTGAAAACTGCTCTGTTGTGGTCTCTGCCTTGCCCTATTTGTGTCCTAAGCCAAATAGTCCAGCCCTATACCTCCAGCACCCCTCCCTGCAGTCTTTGTGCGTGTCCCAAAACTGTAAGCCAAGAGGATAGCCCTGCAGTGCCTCTCACATGGAGGTGTGGGGCATCCCTCTGCTCTGTTCTACTGCATTCCTGGTGACACAAGAAAACAAAGATCTTGAGAGAAATCTCAGAGGTGATGACTCAAAAAACATTCTCTCCTTCTGAACTGCGTGTCCCTGAGGTCCTATGACTTACAGGACTAATAAACTGGTGCATGGCTATGTTGAGCTGGGGACTTCATCCTGTCATTGTGCAGCTGGATCCTGTCCCTTCCATGCACCAAACATTCCCTCTCAGGGATATGCCAGCACAAAGCATCTTATATGACCAGCAAAACCCTCATCTCCTGAGAATCCCATGTAGAGAGAGGCAGTTGCCACCGATGTGCCCCAGGAGCACAGGGGTGTGTGAACTGAGGTTGTCCAGGGGGGAGCTGGTGTCATGGAGCTGAAATTGAAGCCTACGGCGTTGAACATAGGTGTTGCTGGGGAAGGACAAATTCCCAAAGGCTGTCTGCCTTGGGACATGGGGCCATCCTTGGCCCCTGGCACATGATGGAGTGGAGCCTCCCTAGGCGGATCTGGAGGCATTACCTTTTGAGCCTGTAAGCTTTCTCCATCCGCTGGCACCTCTTCAGCAGCCAAACCAGGGTATTTAGTAGGGCAATCCTCATTTCCCATTCCTGCCCAGAGCAGCTGTGTGCCCTTTGGAGCTGGGACAGGTCCGGTCTGGTGCACCTGTCCCGGTCTAGTGCACGTTGTTGCCACATTTGCTGGAAGGCTGGATCCTCCCGCCGCTCCCTGGCAGAGCGTTTCCGCTCCCACGCCGCTTGTTTACTGGCCCGATGCCCACAGCTGCTGCTTGCTGTCCTTTGTGCAATAAACCGCTTTCCATGCTGCACACGCCGTAGGTGCTGCCCCACGGCCCTGTGGGTTCCTGTGCTGTGGTCCCCGGTTCTGCGTAGCTCTGGAGCTGCCGCCTCCTGCCCTCTTACCCGCGTGGGGCCGTTCTCGGGGCCGTTCTCCTGCCCGTTCTCTGTACAATAAAAGCACCCTGGAGCACAGCCCCGTCTCTCGCCCTCTCCTTGCCGCGGGTCCCCGCGGGCTCAGCCGCTGGGAAGGACTACCCAAACGGGGATGTTCCCCCTTCGCTGATGTTCCCTGGGCTCTGGGGCCGGACTACAACCCCCGGCGTGCAGCGGGCAGGGCGGAGCCGCTGCCGCGCCGCCGCTGCCGCCGAGCTCAGCCAGAGCCGGCGCCGGGGCCGAAGGGAGCGGAGCAGAGCGCGCTCCCCACCTGGTGAGTGGGGCCGGGGTATGGACATACCGGGGGACACACGCGGGGAGCCCAGCGACCCGCTAGGGCAGCGTGGCGTCCCCCAGGGCATCCCCTGCGATGGCGGGCTGACCGTCACCGGCTCCGGGCCTTGCTCCTGCGGGCGGGGGGCGCCGCCGGGGCCCGAGCGGGGCTGCGGGTCTGTCGAGTCACCCTCGGTGAAACGCCTGCTCTCGGGATTTCTGGTTGCCAGAGTATGGCGGCTTTGCCTGCAGGAAAAGGACACCCTTCAGCATCCTCCCCCAGGCCATGGGAGAAGCGTCGACCTCCTGCAGCATCCTCCGCCGAGTGGGAACTTCAGCCCACGCGGACCCACCGGCCTGTCCCTCCACGCTCCTATCCACGGGGCAGAGGGCGGTCCTTCCTCCCCTTCCCCAGAAATCTTTACTGAGGGTTCATAGCACAAGCACAGAGTTTAAATAGCCCAGAAGAAAGGAGTGAGCTGGGCAGGAAGAGTCTCTGTAGATGTCCTCTAGGAAAAAAAGCCAGATTTCCTTGAAAAGAGATTGTGGCCACGTAGATTCCTGCAAAATCCTGCCAGATTGTGAGGGTCAATCTCCTCCAGCTTGGAGGCACCGAGATGAGATTTGGACATCCCAACCCCCAAGGGCTGCAATGCTGGAAACACCAGATCTTCAAATCCAAAAGCTTCTGAGACATGATCTCCTGCTGGTGGTAACCCTGGTGGTGCACTGGAAGGGGCCAGTCCTGCTTTTCCTGTTGACACGGTTTTTCTGCTGCATATGGGTCATTACTGTTGAGCCCAGCCTTGCCCTTTACTCAGGAGCACGTGCACAACAAGTCTTGCAGAGCTTGCAGAAATTGGGGTTGGAAATCAGGAAGTGAGCCATGACACTGGGTCTTGTTCCCACAGAAAGGCGAGTCCTGCTATGAGGCTGCAGCTCCTCAGCCCCACAGCCAGGGCTCAGTCCCCTGTCCCACAGCAGTTGTGTCCTCTCCCTGGATTTGAGGGACAAGAGGTGAGTTCTCCTGCTGTATCTCTGCTGCTGTGTGTGTGCTGTGACCCCCCAGGCTAATACCCAGGGAACTCATTTCCCCTGTGCCCCCACTTGATGCCCAGGTTGTCCCTTGCTAATATAATTTAACTAACACTTAACAGTGTCCTTCATCCCCTTGTAGGAGTAGAGAAGTGCCTGACTCCCGTGTTGCTGCATTCCAGCCTGTCTGTTTGCTGCCCTCCCTGCCTGATGGAGCCAGCACTGGCTGAGGACCCTCCTCGAGGTGCCTGGCTGAGCCTGGTGCAGGACCACTAGTGGGACGTGGACGGTGGTGTCTGCCACCCCAGGAGGGACAATGGCTCAGGGCACTGGGAGCATCAACAGTGACTACAAAGATTGGGAGTGGAGCGACGATGCTGGCGAACGGGCCAGGCTCCTGCAGAGCCCTAGTGTGGAGACGATGCCCAAAAATTCAGAGAGCCAAGGAAACGGTCTGGGGGCCACGTCAGCTCTGGGAGCTGTCTTCATTGTGGTCAACGCTGCCCTCGGGGCTGGGCTGCTCAACTTCCCTGCTGCCTTCAGCATGGCCGGCGGCGTGGCTGCAGGCATCGCCCTGCAGATGGTGAGAGAGTCGGGAAGGGACAGTCCCCTGTTCCATCCTGGGAGGATGCATGGAAGGGACATGTGGTGCCCCAGAAAGGGTTTGAGTAGGGCTAGGTTCCTGGGAAGAAGCTCTTTTGGGTGAGGTGCAGCAGAGATGCTCAGTGTGTTCAGAGTGGCTGCCTGGGGTGGCTCGGGGGACCTTGCTATATTGTTAGCTCAGTGTTCTCTCCCTGTCTCTCCCCCATCCCAGTGCATGTTGATCTTCATCATCGGAGGCTTGGTGATCCTGGCGTACTGCTCGCAGGCCAGCAACGAGCGCACCTACCAGGAGGTTGTGTGGGCTGTCTGCGGAAAGGTGCCTGGTGTGCTGTGCGAGGTGGCCATCGCTGTCTACACCTTTGGCACCTGCATCGCCTTCCTCATCATCATTGGAGACCAGGAGGACAAGAGTAAGTGTGTCTTATGGAGCAAATAATAACCAGTTGTTGTCCCTTCAGCTGGAAGGACCAACCTTATCTTCTCGGTTGTCCCCACAGTCATTGCTGCTCTGGTGAAGGAGCCTGAGGAAGTTGGAAGCAGCCGCTGGTACACAGACCGCAAGTTCACCATCAGCATCACCGCCTTCCTCCTCATCCTGCCCCTCTCCATCCCCAAAGAGATCGGCTTCCAAAAATATGCTAGGTGGGTGGGGAGAGCCCTCTGGGCCTGGGAGTCAGGGTGGGTCAGCCAGCACCCACCTAAGCACGGTTGCAGGGGACAGGGATTGGAAATGCTGTGGTTCTAGTGACATATCTACCCACTCACCCTCTGCCTTCCCATGCCTCAGTTTCCCTATCTGGAAAGCAGAGGAGCTGCTGAGCACCATGTAGCCACAGTGTTGTACTTCAGGGCTTGTGTCCCTCCATTCTGCGTGCTGGAGGAAGCAGGGAGAGCTGCTTTCAACTGCATTGTCTCCTATCTTTGGAGTTGGCAATCCAGCAGAAAGGAGAGCCAGTAAGTGTCCCTAGGCCAGGTGGTCTGCAGGCCAGCCCTGCTCCATCAAGCATCTTGGAGTGACCTGGCTGCTGGAGCTGGACCAGGGGCACTAGGGAGTGTCATTGCTTCAACACACCTCTTTCTCCAGCCCAAAACCCAGGTCTGTCGGGTTTGCCTCTCACAGAAGCGTGAGATAACCCCCGAATGCAACAGAATTGTGTTGGCATCTGCTTGGGGGACAGCAGGTGGCATTTCCTGGAATATTCCCATGGGAAGGGAGAGCAAAAGTGGGTCTGATAGGTGGGGGGGGTAGTCTGGGCTGTGCAGGGAGGAAGATTGGGATGGAGAGGCTGGGAGGAGACCCTTCATGAAGTGGGGAGGTAGAGCACTGACAGCCTCCTATCCCCTCTCACAGCTCCCTCAGTGTGATTGGCACATGGTATGTCACAGCAGTCATTATCATCAAGTACATCTGGCCCGACAAGGAGCTGGTGCCTGTGGAGATCCCCACCAGGTGAGAGCAAGAGACATGATGCTGTCGGTGGCCATCACAGCATGGCAGAGCCAGGCAGGGCTGTGGGAGCGAGGGCAGCAAAGGCTGGGGACGAATCTTTCATGTGTCCAGTCCCTGGTCCTGGGGACTCTGAATGTTGCTGCCAGAAGCTCCCAAGTGGCTGCACCTCTGCATGTTTCAGAGGAGCAGGTGGTGAAGAGGAAAAGGGCCTCTTAAAGGTCCCCACGTCTCCATTGCAGGTTTTGATGAGCACTGATTGGCTTTCCTCTCTGATGTATCCAGGCCCTGGATTCCCTGTGCAGTGCTTGTGCTCACCCAGCAACAAGGGCTGTGTCTATATTTGGATGATTTTGGTTATTTCCTTGGCCAGCACAGCCACTGTGGCTTATTCCCTTCCTCACACTGTGTATTTCTGGATCCAGTGCAGGAATTTTATGGCAAAGCAAAGGTTAGACCAGTTTTCTGCACTGCCCAACTAGATCCTTATTTTTTACTGATACTTTTACTTTTGTATGCTCAGGTTTGGCTGTTTCTGTCTCAGTGAAAAGCCCTGGTCTTCAGGGAGTACCAGGTCCCAGGAAAACCTTGTTCCATGCAATGGCATCATCCTGGGTGGGGGGATGCAGTAACAACAAAGACACTGAGCACTCCCAGCTCATCCTCCCCTGAGGCACTGGATGGGAGGCACAGGGGGTTCTGGTCTGACTGGTGGGTGTTTCTCTCCTGGCAGCCCCTCCACCTGGACAGCTGTCTTCAATGCCATGCCCACCATCTGCTTTGGGTTCCAGGTAAGGCCATGACTTTGGCACTCCCCTTCCATCCTGTGGTTGCTTGGGTGGCAGACTAAAACCCTGCTTGGGTGATTGGCTAAAACACCGCCCATGTGCTTACTGCACTGCTTTTTTTAAGCCTTCACCACCTCCGTATGGAGATGGATCCATTTTATCCCAGCTAGGAAGTACATGGCAGCCTATCCCCCCCCGCCTTTTCTTCTCAAATGACAGACCTGGGGGGATCACAATATCACAACAAATGTGGAATATCATGAGTAGGATCCCACGTGGTTCAGCCCATCATGTATCCCCACTCTCTCTGTGTCCTGGCAGTGCCATGTGAGCAGCGTGCCCGTCTTTAACAGCATGAAGCAGCCAGAGGTGAAGACCTGGGGGGCAGTGGTGACAGCAGCCATGGTGATCGCTCTCTTCGTCTACACAGGCACTGGTAAGTGAGGGGACACAGTGTGAGTGTGGCACAGTCCTTGGAGTGGCTGTGAGCTTCAGGAGGGCAGGGACCCTCTGGTCAGCAAGGGTCAGAGGGAGAAGGGAGGAGAGTCCATTGAACACCTCTGCAATGTGCCCTGTGCCATATCTGTCCAAGTCTGGTCCTTCTAAGAGATGTTCAGGAGACTTGGCTCTGTCCCCTGCTGACTGCTCCCTTCCTGGCAGGTGTCTGTGGCTTCCTAACCTTTGGAGCTGGCGTGGAGCAGGATGTCTTGATGTCCTACCCCTCCAATGACATCCCTGTTGCCCTTGCCCGGGCTTTCATCATTCTCTGTGTGCTGACGTCTTACCCCATCCTGCACTTCTGTGGCCGGTGAGCGGTGGGATAAGGATGGGGCTGGTGTGGGAAGGAGGAGCAGCATGAGGAAACTCCTCTGTCTTGGGTCTGTGCCCACAGGGCTGTCTTGGAGGGTCTCTGGCTCCGCTACACCGGGGTAACAGTGGAGGAGGATGTGGTTCGGGAGCGGAGGAGACGCCTGCTTCAGACCATCAGCTGGTTCCTCCTGACACTCCTCCTGGCTCTTTTCATCCCTGACATTGGCAAAGTCATCTCTGTCATTGGGGGCTTGGCCGCCTGCTTCATCTTTGTCTTCCCAGGTAGGGCATCCTGGGATGCTCAGGGGCTGACAAAGGTCTCATGGCCTTGTGTCTTGAAGAGGGAGGGGCAGGATGGAAACACAGGAACCAGGAGATTTTTAGAGGAGGACAAAAATGTGATGTGAGGCCAGTCAGCAGCCCAACTATTCTGGCTGGACTTGGTGCTCTGTAACGGAGTGCAGCTCCCTGTTTTGTGCTGTGTCTGTTCAGTCCCCAGGGGACAGTCCTCATCTGGTTCTAATTTTCCTCCCCGGCCTTTCAGGGCTCTGCCTGATTCAAGCCAAGCTCTCTGAGATCCAAGAAACCAGGGCAATCAGGTAACTGAAATGTGCCTCCCCTCTCCCCCCTTCCCCTCTGGATACTGGGGTGAAGGACCCTTCTAAATGTGCCCTGTCCTCCTGCATCCATAGCTGGTGGGCCCAGGTCAGCTATGGGGTGTTCATGGTCACCCTTGGAGCCTTCATCTTTGGACAGACCACTGCCAATGCCATCTTTGTGGATCTTACAGCCTGACCCCTCCAGGCTGGACTGCACTGCTGCTGCTGAGGGGATGGAGATTTCCCCTAGGATCAAAGGGAAATGGGAAGAAAACATGTTGGCATGTTGGGAAGATCCAAGAGAACCGTTGTGACGTGGGGCTTGGCTGAACAAGCCCTGTGGTGGTTTTTATCTCATTGTCTTAAGGTACCAGGCAGTCAGGCTTCTCTCAGCCCTGGCTCCCTGGTGAAGCCAGAGCAACACTACACAGGGACCTGTCATCCAGGGCAAGCCCTTTCTGCCCCTTGGGGCAGACATCGCTCCCTGAGACATCAAGGAGGAGGAAGAGTTGAGGTTTGCAAATCCATGCTGCTCTCATTCATGTACCCTTGTGCTGGTGGAGCTCCTCTCCACAGCTAAAACTCCTTCTCCCACCTTTGGAGAGAGAAGCAGTGTTCCTCATAAAGGGAAATAGTAATCATGTTTATCAGACAGGGAGACACCCCCATAGTCCTCTTCTGTGTCAGCGTTTGGTTTGAACGCTGCTTTTCCTGCTGGTCTCCTGCCCCTACTCTCACATCTCACTCTCCCTGGGCCGCACTTTGTTTTACAAAGGGTTGCCTTCAGCCTGTTTGGGTTGTTTTTTTTGAGGACCAGAATGCCCCTGGGGTAGGGACATGCCAGTGCAGTGCTTCCCCTGCCAGGGGTTGCTCACTCGGTAGAGAAGCCGCTATGACTGCATCGACTGAAGACACTACAATAGAGCAAAGCTCTCTTCTCCAGATTCACAATCCTGTTCTTCCAGGTGTCCAGGGAATGGGACTCGGCCAGGTTTTAAGGGGCGCTTTTGAGATAAAGCAGTCAGTATTAATTTGTTTTATATTGTTCCCTTGGTGATTTACACTCTCTATGGCTGGTGTTGCTCTGGGCTGTCCCTCTGTTGCCTGTCTGGATGATAGTTTCATTCCTGCTTTTGCTGGGTTGAGCAGTTCCCCCAGTTGCAGATTTGGTTGGGGATGTTAAACCTCAACAGCAAAATTCTCTTGTTCTGTCTTTGAGTTCCTTTTTATCTTGTTTGGCTTCTAAAACCCTTGGGGAGGAAGGAATTCAGGTGTACCTGCTGATGCATCTGCGACAAGGGTTCAGCCCTGATTTGTCCAAACCTGGCCTTGCACCTCCTGCATCTTCTGGAAGCAGCACAGGCTGTTGTGGTGGGAAGGAGAACTATGGCTTGTGCTCCTGTACTTCTCAACGTGGCTCTCTCCCTCTGCAACCAGAGGCTGCAGGAGGGGCGACAGCACGTGGGTGCTTCCCCACATGGAAACATTTGGTCTTTCCTTACTAACACTGCGTGTAAATGGGGCCCTCCCCATTGCTGCTCAGGACAGGGAGACCCAGATGGAGAAGGAGGAGGAAGAAAAGCCCCAGGCACAGCAGGAATCTTTGAGGGACGCTGTGAAGGCACAGATCCCTCCTGCCTCTCCCAAGGGATCTCTGGCATCTGTGCCCTCATCTTTTGATAAAACCAGGCTCCACCAAACCCCCACTTGTATGGCACTGGCTGTCCCGAGCCCCTTGCCAGGCTCCTGCCTGTGAGCAGGAGCTGGGGCTCAGGGGACCTTTTGGCATAAAGATGTCCAGTTGTCCTAGATGTGGGGAGCACAGAGCCACCTCCCATGGAGCCCAGCAGAGATGCTCAGCAGATGCCAATGCCAAAATGCCTTCCAGTGCCCACCCTGCACCAAGATGAAAAGGTTTGGTACCTGGTGGCTCTTGTGGCCCTGGCTTTCCTGAAGGTGTGCTAGGCATGAGGAGGTCCCTTGGCCGAAGTGGAGGAGGACACACTGTCCCATATCTTCAGTTGTCACCTAGGGAACACCTGGGTTTCCTTGGTGCCCCCACAGTGTCCGTATGGCTGAGGGCAGGGCAGGTCTAGAGGTGCTGTGGCCGTTCCTGTTTGCCTTACTGCTCCCCTGTTTACAAACACTGGCCTTTTAACATGTATTTTGTACATGCAGAAAGTGGAGGGAACTCAACTCAATAAAAGTTACATTGTGATGTGTGTGTCAGGCCAACACGAGTTGGTTTCTGTGGGAGATGCTCCCGGGTGGGATACAGGGATGAAACCATATCCTGAAATGCCATCCCAGCTCTCCGAGCTTTGGGATGGATGGTGTGGAGCTGGAAGTCCCACCGCCTTCCTCAGACCCTCATCCTTCGGGGTATCTTCGCGCCCAGGGCAGGGCCAGGCCAGAGGAGGCTCTGTGGGCCCCGGTCCTGGTGTGGCACCCCAGTGTCCGCCCCCGGGGCCGGCAGGCGGGTGTGGTGTGGCTGAGACAGGCGGGAAGGGGCTGAAGGGAGTTTCCTCTCCGGGACTGAAGCCGGCCATCAGGGAGGGTGCAAATGGAGGGACGATCTCCTTAGAGAGGAAAAACCGGCCCTAGAACGTGCGGGGCCAGGGCCGGGCGCTCTGAGAGACCCACAGCAGCCATATTGGAGGGGGAGGGGGTACTGCCTGGGCCGTACCAAGGCAGCGCGGAGGACGCGACGCCAATGCATGNGGCCTCAGCAGCGCGGGTTGGCCGTCGGCGCGCACGCGCAAGCCGAGGGGGCTACGGAGCTCTGATTGGCTGAGAGGGTAGGAAGGACTTCAGCCTCTCCTGGCCAATGGCGCGCGGCTGTGGCTCCGCGCGGAGGGCGGC
>VYXC01010978.1:129963-195192 GCA_013397175.1 Platysteira castanea
TCCGCGCGGAGGGCGGCAGGATGCCCCCCCTCCCCCGCCGAGGTTGCAGGGCGCTGATTGGCCAGCCCTCACGCGGCCCGGCGCTCTGATTGGGCAAAGGCCCCTCCGCGGGGGCGCGGCGGCTCCGCGAGCATCCCTCCCCTCCGCTCCCCCCGCGTCCCCCCCCGGGAGAGGACGGGGGAGGGGAAAGGCCGCGGCGCGAGCGCGCGACCCTATCCGCCATTTTGTATCGGAACGGCGGCGGCGCGAGAGAAGCGCGCGAGCGGCCCCGGCCTGGCCCTCACGACACCGTCGAGGTGGGAGCGGCGCCCGCCCGGCCCCGAGGGGAGCTCTGGGCGGCTGTGGGGGCACTGCGGGCTCCGGGGCGGTGGGAGTCGCGGTGGGGATGGGGTCGGAGGCAGCGGAGGCCGGGCCGGCTTGCGCTGGGGGCAGCGGGGCCGGCTGAGGCACCCGCCCGGCCGGGCCCTCCTCCGAAAGGCAGTGGCGGGACCCGCCGCCCTCTCCCAGCGCTCCTCCGTCCTGCGGCCGCCGCTGAGCGACAGAGGAAACTCCGCAGGGGCCGGGGCGGGAGCCGCAGGTGTTCCCGGCTCGGTGGCGGAGGCAGGTGGCGGCGGCAGCGTCGCGAGGTGGCGGGGAAACCGCCAGTTCTTGAGCTGTGCTCATTTCTCCCCCTTCGCTTGTGTAACGCCGGTAGTGACAAGTGGAGCTTTGAGGACTCCGGGCCGGGCCTGCCCCGGCTGGACTCGGCGGTCTTCGTAGGAGATCGCTGTGGTTGTGACCTACCCACAGAAAATACGGAAAAAGTGAGCTGTGATAAATAATCCGGTGACATAACCTTCTTGCAGACCACATGGGAGAAATCCGTCTCAATGCTGTCCTCCAGTTAAGAACATGCTGCCCAATAAAATGGACTTGTATAATTCTAAACTAGAAATAGCAACAGTTGGGTGTTTCGACAGATGCTGTATTGGTACAACAACTCCTGTACAATAGTTTTCTAACTTGGATTAGTACCGTTTACTCCTTATACAAGAAGGCCAGTGAGTATTCATAGTTTAGTTTCGACAAACCACAATCAATTTGGACTGTATTTACAGCAGAAGTGAGATAATGCTGAAAATACAACACTGGTCTGTTGGTACGTCATGTACTCAGATTGTTCTGAGTCCCACTTGTTGCAAGGAAGCATGGCAACTGCTCTCAGGAACTTTTTTTAAAGCAGGTAACAAAACAGGTGTGACACTGACAAGTCATTCTTTGTGTACCCAACTGAAGTGTTTCCTGTTTCCAAGGTAACTACTTCTGCAATGGCTAAACTTATAGGCAGGGTGAATCCAGGTAGGGTGATTGTCTTATAAACAGGAAGCAAACTTAGTTGGTAATATACTGGTTTGTCCTTTCCACATTTGTTATTTCGATTTTTTGAGCCCTTTTGCTTTTAAATTCACTCTTAACTGTTGATGCTGTTGGCCTGGTGTCTCCAAACCAAATTCACAGCCAGTCTGCTGCCTACCTGTGTCTCTCTGGAGAAATATCCTGTTTATCCTGTATAGTGTTCGTAGGTTTTTAATTTATGCTGAAATGGCCACTCTTGGTGTTCAGCTGAGTATATGGAAGAGAAACTGTGCAAACGTAACTTAGGAATAGAGGAGAGTAATGTTTTGTGTTGCCATGATGGGTCATAGCTAAATCATGTTGGGAGTTGTTATCACTGAGAATCGTGGTTGAGGCCATCACTTTTTTAGCCATATTTCTCTTTTGTTCCATAAACATCCCTGATGTATGAATACTGCAGTGTTCCTTTGACTTTTAAAATAGCATTTGGCTGTTTTAAAACACTTTTTGGAAGGTAAAAATGCATGAAGCCTTTGAGAACAAGTCCCTCCTTTTCTTCCCTCCAGCAGAAACTTTATTCTGCAGTGCTTGTCTGAGGGAGAATTGGGAAGTGAGAATTTCTTGGGGTTTGTTGTTTCTAAACTGTCCAGATTGAGATGTGAAAATGCCTGAAGCAGCCATGTCATGTTTGATGCATGTCTTGTGTATCTGAGGTAGGTTCAAAACTGAAACTTCACTGGCCTGAGTGTATAGGAACAACATAGGTGCTTAGTTCAGCCACACGGTAAACTAAAGTTACTGTGTCTAATCATCTTTGTGACTTCCAGTTTACTGGAATTGGGTGCAGCTTTCCAGTATATGGAATGTTCACGTGGCTTTTCTGTTTGTAAACACCTGAATTTGAACTGGTCAAATGAATTGGGAACTGCTTTTACTGTTAATGTGACTTCCACTCTAGGGATATTTTCTCAGTAGATTTCAAAGTGGTAGACATCCTGAAATATAAAGTCTAGTGTGATTCAAAACCACCTTTCTCGCTTGGATTGCTCTCAGTGTGGGCCTTCAGAGAGATGTGCTGCTCGTCCAAGTGTTCTCTTTGTTCATGGGTGTGAAAAGAGGGTAAGGACTGTTCTGAAGAGTGGGTTTAGCAGTGGTCCCTTTAGCATGTTTTATGTTGTGTTTTTTGATAGGAGTTTAGAACCTAATCAGCAAACACATTGCTGTTAGTGTCACTTGAGTTGTTTTATCCTCCACATGCAGCACATGTGCTCTAAAATCATACAGCTCTTGAAATCCAGTGGGAATTGTTACTTACTTCTGCAAAATTCTGAAAAAAGGATCCAAAGTTAGCTTAAAGTAATTTTGAAATTACGTTCTTTGTAAGGCTGTTTCTGAATTTGTGGAAGACTTCAGGTTTGTCAACTTCAGCATCAAGGCTTAGTTACTACTAGTGATTTCTGGTTAGTAGGGAGTGTCTTTGTCACACCTGATGGGTGTTTTCGTATTGGCCCTCTCTATTTTGTGTTTTTTGGATTCTTGCCTGAAATTTTATTGCATTTATGTTTTAATCCAACAGAACTCTGCTCTTGAAAAAAAACTCCTGAAATAGATGCCAAATGTTTTTTGCTAATGGGCTGCTGTTTTCTTTAGGAAATGTTCAGGGTGTGTCATGTCGTAGAATTTGGTAAATATTTTTTATCTCTTTAAAATGGGTTGTGTTGCACAATATAAAACAGTAATATTGTAAGAGCTCCTGAGTCCCATGCCGGGTATCTTAATCCATTACTGTATCATAGGATCTGTGACTGAAAGTAGCTAATTTTGACGGTTAATCTAAATTTTTTTAATAAACTCCTTGTAGCTGAGGCCTGACTTGTCTGAACCTGGCAGATTTGTCCCATGGACTGAAAGCTTCTTGAATTGTTGAGGCCAGTGTAGGGAGATTCATTCCCACTAAGGATATATGGATCTAAAAATAAAGTCTGCTTCACATAGCATTCATAGCTTTCTTAATCACTGCTGTAGTAATTGAATTTTAGCCTTGCACTGAATGACCAGTGAGGTACCTGTGCAGTTCTGCTTTGCAGGCAAGGCTCCCTTGGTTACTCTGTACTCTCCTAAGTTAGGTTGCACTGTTTGAACCTCTGAATTGCTGTTAATGTTGTGTCTGTGGGAGCTGTCAGGGTTCTCTGTGTGTCCGGATACACACAGTGCAAACCGTATGTTTAGAACATAAGTAGGAAGCTGTTTCCTCAGCTATTGTGTACTGTCCTTGAGTCTGCATGTTTGCTGAGTCTCTTCCTTGAGAGGCTTCCTTGAAAGGGAAAATCCCATTTTGTCTCCAGCTTGGATTGTCCAGTGGCACTGCCAGATTTTGCAGTTGGAAGGTGGCAAAGCCTCTTTTGCTTCCCTGCAGTCAAAGCATTCCCCGGTTTTGGGGAGACAACAGATGTTAATAGGAGGGTGGGATCGTCAGTGTCCCTGCTCTGCAGCGTGTTTGTTGTATAGCAGCAGCGAGGCTTGAGCCCAGCTTGAGAATGTCAGTACTGAAAGCCCTGTTTTTTATGTGGAGTAGGTGTGATTGCTGTGCTGTTTGTATTGGTATGAGGAAAAATGCCCAGGGATGTGGTTTTGCTTCCTAGGGGCCTGAAAGGCAAACTCTGAAATCCTGTTATTGCCTTAAAAAATGGTCAAGTTGAAGTCTTGGGTTATGTCCTGTAGGCAGTTCGAACAGCCTGTGAGTTCTCCAGGCTGGTTGCTGTAATCTAGTGCTCTGATGGGACTGGATTCCCCTTGCTGACTGCTGGTTTTAGTAAGTGCAAGTACTGTGCCAAGTGCTGTGCATACTTAACAAATGCTTTTCAGAAGCTTTATATTGGTCATGTATGTTAAACCTTGCTGGTAAGATTGTCTTGGAAAGTGTGTACTTGCCAAACCCAGTGACATTTTCTAGGTTACTGCAAAGAGGAATTTAAAGGTTATTAAAAAAAAATTAGGTACTGTACTACTGAGAAATCTTTTTAAACTTTTGTGACAATCCTCCTTTCTACAAAGATTTCCACAGTCAGTGGCCTTTTAAACCTTTATATATAAAGGTAATGAATTCTGGCTTGTCAGATGTACTAAAAAGAAATGGAAATTTTGTGTAATTCTTCTCACTGCAGTTTTAGACATGCCCTGAAATTCTTTCAGAGACCAACTGCCTTCTCGTTGAAGAATGCTTTCAGTACTGCTTGAAAATTTGTTCTTTGTGAGATATAGTTTTTATTGCATAAGGAGGATCTTGCATACCTTCATTGAATAGTCAGGGTTTTCTATGGCATAAGGAAAGTCTGAAAGTCAGTTGATTTGACTTTTCTTACAAATAATTTACCCATATATTTATGTAATATAATAAACTTTTTCAAAGAGCACAGTGGTCTTCTTTGCCTCTGATGGGATTTGTTGCTCCTGATGTTTTGAAGTGTAGGCAGATGTTAAATAAGGTATAGTTCCAAGTGAAGTAAGCAAGTGAAAACCTTTGTATGAAGGGAGATGGGAAGAAGAGTTCTAACTGTACCCAGGACAGCCTCTCCAGCTTCCTGTGTGCTTCTGTTGTTGGGTCCTGGCAGAAGGAGGCCCGACATGCCGAGCTGTGCTGCTGCAGGAACGCTTCCTGGACTGGTTTGCCCTCAGTTCCGCGTGCCAGGCGAACACATCACCCGAGCCATCCATCTCCATGATGAGGCAGAAATCGTGTACTGGTGGTTTTCGCCATGGAGCCAAGACAGCAAAGCAATAGTTTTTATTCTGGAAAAGGGATTTTCAGACTCTTGGCATGAAGCCCATTGACCTTTGTGTTTTGTGAGCTTCCAAGCAGTGACTCTCCAGCTTGATTCTATTTCTGATAATGCACAGTGCTGCTTCTGAGAGCAGCTTAGGGCTTCCTTTGAGACTCCTCACACTGTTGGATATGCAGGACTTGCTTTGGGATGCAGTTTTGTCACACTGGCAATCTGTAATTTAGCAGATGAGATGTCAAGTGCCAAGTTTTGTGTTGTCATAGAAATTTATTAAGCTGGCAAGCTCCGCTGTTGTAGCTCACTGGAAAGCTGTTTCAGTATAAGCCAAATGTTAGTGTTAGTTTTTTGCAGTTCTTTGTGTGTTGCTCATTCACAATTGCTTGTTTTGGTGTGCAGGGTTGAGGCAGTACTGCTTGGATGTACTGAGGCAAAATATAGGAGAGATGGTAAAAGTGCTTTTTTAATATTAATTTTTGATCAGTGCTTTGAATGATTCTGACCTCTGATTGTTGCTGTGTGGCGTCTAATTCATTATTCATCTCATTTTCTTCTTTCTCACGGTGCTGAAAGTCATTCTTCTGACTGAGCTGTTTGCTGGCTCTTTCAGACTGCAAAACGCAGAAACAAATAAAAGTAGTCAGGTAGTGTAAAAACAACTGAGCTTGTGTTCTGAAAACTTAATGGAACTTCATTTTCCTTGTGGACATAGTTATGTGACATTGCTGCAGAACTTAAATCTAATTTAATACTGTTTTCCAGGTGCCATGTTTCAGAACAGACTAAGACAACTGAGAAAGAAGAGCTGAAGCAAGTAACACAGAAACAGATACAGACTCATTGGGGGAAAAAAAATTGACCTATCTCTGAGGTGACTAAAGGGGAATAATGGTGATTTTGCGCCGGGCTCGGCCGCCTGCTTCCGCCCCAACCAGCAATGAATCTTGACTCGCTCTCGCTGGCCTTGTCTCAAATCAGCTACCTGGTGGACAATTTAACCAAGAAAAACTACCGAGCCAGCCAGCAGGAAATACAGCATGTAAGTTAAGTGATACGGTGCTACAAAATAAATTTTGGAAAGAGAACTGGAGTTTCTCTTCTCGTTTGAGTTTGTACTCTGTGGTGCTCTTGTGTGTGTTACTGTTTGCTGTTTCCTGTGGTGTTGGGAATTGCAGGGTGTGTCTGATAGTCCTGCTGGTTCATCTGCCAAGTCATGGAATACAGCTCAGAGTTGAGACCAGTATTAACTTTGTAGCTGAGTATCAGGATTAACTGCTGCTCCTGAAGGGTGGTATGGAAAGCTTCCCTAACTCCTCCAGGTTAAATCTCTCTACTCGTGGACATTCAATGGAACACTGATTGGGAAGGGAAGGAAAACATATACATTCAGTGTTCAGAGTTGTTGTACTGAAAGCATGAGTATGTTGTAATTTACCTCTGATTGCTTTCTCCTCCCTTGATGGAAGTTTTTTTTCTTCTTTTCATTCAGTGACTCATGGCTTGATGGTGAAGCCAAGCTGACTGTCTTGGCCCTTGGTTTTCAGAAGGCAGGCAGAGTAACTGCATGTTGAGACCCAAATATCTGTGATCTGGGCAAGAATTCTGGTTTAACTGACCTTTTTAAAAATAGCTCTGACTTGCAGGGTGGACTGAAAAGCATTATCTGCAGAGGAGTGCTTAGGAGGAAGTGAATGCTACTGAGCTAGTTTTAGAAACTGGTTTAGTTCAGTTCCCAGCAGACAGCTGGGCCACTTAATGTTGGGGGTTTTTTCCTGCAGCAGTGCAATCCTGCAGCGATTTGAATCAGATTAGAAGGCCAGAGGGCTTAAGCAGTGAGTTTCTGTAACATTTGATGTCGTTAAAAGTGCATTCATTGCTTATCTTGAGGTGAGAGGAGAGTGATTTCAGCAGTATTGGCGGCTTTAAATGTAAGATGGAATAGGTCTCTTGTAACTTTTGTAACTTTCCCATGTTTTTGCAAGTTCAGTGCTCCAGGGGCTCATTTGGGATTATGCTGTCCTTTTGATCACTGTTAGTTTCAACAGATGGTTTTTGCAGCAAGGTGTGACTGAAGTATGACTTTATTTGGGAGAAGATATGGTTGATCTGCCATTCAGTTTAGCTCTCTAAAACAGAGACAGATTGTTCCTTACCCTTCAGCCAGACCTCTCAGTCTCACTGTGATGAGAGACTGGAACCTGGTCTGTGGAAATGGCTGATTTGTGTATGGTTATAAAACAGATCTAGACTTTCAAGACCAAATTCCTAAAATCTTAATCCATTGTTGTTTTTGTTTTTTTTTTTAAATTTTATTTTCCTGGTATTGCTTTACTTTTGTGGTTGCTAGTACAGTGTTTCCTTAGTTGAAGAGAACGTATGTGCATGCTGTAACTCTGTCTCATGGTATACTGCTTGGGGTAAATTTTTGGCATGATTCATTCAATTTTACAAAGTTTCCATCTAAGCATATAGAGTTGCAGAATTTCATGCTTGGAGTTGTTCTTGTCACAACTGACCAAAATGACACTTATATTTGGATACATCACTTGAGTGTAACAGTGGCAAAGCTTGAGGAACTAATTTCTGTTTAAATATGCTATCAATAGTCATTTAACATAGCTAATGCTTAAAAAAATAGAATATATGTTTAAAAAACTCCAAAATATTTTATGCATTTGTCAGACATAAATTATAAACCATGGCTTCCTCTGAAGTGAGTTTTTGTGGTCTCCTTTTCCTAAAGTGGTAAGGAGAGCGTGGTTGGAGAGGGGGAAAGGGGTTTGTAGACGAGTTTAACTAGGAAAGCAAAACTTTCTGAATCTAGAAAAGCAGTTATTTTTTGTTTAATCTTGTATTTGCCCAAACACGTTCCCTGATAAATCGAAGTACGTGTGGCTCAAGCTTTATCCTAAATCATGGACTGGCTGACGCTGGGAGGGACCTGTGGAGGTCATCTGGTGCAACGTCGTACTCAAGCAGTCACTTAGAGTGGGTTGCCCAGGAATATGTCTGGGCAGATTTTGAGTACCAGCATGGATGAAGACTCCACAACCTTTCTGGGCAGCCTCTGTCAGTGCAGTAAAAAAATAGTATTTTGATTTTATTTTATGGCTGGATACACTGTCTTGTAAATGTGTATCAAGGCTGCCAATACAAAGGTGTTTTTCAGCTCTTTCTTCAGGAAAACTAGCAGTTCTCATTCCCTGTTTCCTGGAAGAGCTTTATTGTGAATTTAGTTAGATTTGAAAGATGATACACTGCACTTCTAGCCTTCTCTTCCCTTCTTTCACATATGTTGAGTTTTCAAATCATTGTCCTTTGGAAGATGCGTCAGTGCAAGGAAGCAGTCTCCTACTGATGCAGAAAAGTTGTGTGGATGGCTTTAGTTCGTACAGTTTTCTCTGGCGTTTGTTTACTTTGATGAATTCATCTTGGTCACAGTGCCAAGCGGCTCCTTAGGAAATTGGTCTAGCTTTATGTCAGTCTTGTTACCACATCCAAATCTTTGTATTTGATTTACATTGCCTAAACAAACTGCCTGTTTTCTGAAGCTTGAGCTAGGTAGTAGAATTTGATGTCGATTCAGGTTTGCTGCCTTCTGTACCAATCTGAGCATCTTCCTGGTTCTGGGGTATGGCTGCCTTCAGAGGCAGAGCTGTCTCCACAGCTGGGCTGTTTACTCTGGACTGACATACCACAGGCATGTGTATTATAGCCTCTGGTCAAGAAGCAGAGCTAGATCTCACTTGGAAGTTTCTTTCCAGCAGAACAAAACTTGGCAGCCACTGGAATAAGCAGGTTCTGAGGGAAAGGGAAACAGAGTGTCAGATAACAGTAGAAAAATGGAGATGAAAACAGTCAAACATCAGAGCCTGAGCAGACAGGGCCTAAAGGAGCCCTGTTTTGTCTCTTTGCACAAAGAAACTACTGGCAAACAAGGACATTCATGACAGGTGAAGTAGTGGACTAGGTGGAGGCAGTCAGACCAGAGGCAGAGCTGCAGGTTTGTGCTAGCACACTGGTGTCTGTCCAGCAGCTAGAAAAGGGAAAACAGTGGGAAAAGTGTTGCCAGATGACAGAAAAAACTTCCTGTATAATATTCCTGGCCAGGAGACAGTGCAGAAGCTACCTGCAAGATCAGTGAAGATGCCGTACGATGGCTTGTCTTTTGGAGAAATTCTTGCTGTGGAGGCATTCAACAGGTGCTGTCCCAAGGTTGTGTTCTTGCAGAGTTAGGCACTGCAGCTGTGAGGGAAAAATGGGGGAAAACGAGGCCATGGTGTTGTGTGGATTTTGGTCTGCTTTGGTGGCAGAATCCTTAGGGTGACTTGAAGACCCCTTCTTACTTAGCTTTTAAGAACACCACCCCTGAATGTGGTTCTGTGGCATGGCTTTTGTGTCAGTGACTTACGTCTAGATTCTCTTTGTTTATACTTTTTATTTGCAAGTAGGGTTAATGGCGTGGTTTCTAGGTTACTGATTAAAAGGAACATTTTTAGCAGTTTTGTTGAAACTGTAGATGATTTAACTACTAGAAGTACTGCTGTATCCATGGTACTAGACCCAGATATTGCTCTGTAATGACTGTTTGCTACCAAGCTGTTTTTTGATACTTTTTTCCAGATTGTGAATAGGCACGGTCCCGAAGCAGACAGGCATTTACTACGCTGTCTATTCTCGCACGTGGATTTCAGTGGCGATGGTAAAAGCAGTGGCAAAGATTTTCATCAGGTATGGTTTACACCAACGCATCTGTTAATTGGTTTTGATTGTTAAAAATCTATGGTGGGATTTGATCCAGGTCAAGCACAAAGGCAAGTTAGGAGCAGCTTCAGTCAAACTTCTTTTCTGGTTATATGACCTTTCAACTGCAAGAACTTTATGCCAATCCTCAAGTCAGAAGATGCATTGTTGATATCTGAGATACAATCTCTTGATCTGGAAAAAACCAGGTCGCATCAGTACAAATGCTCTTTTTACCACATGCAGTGCTCTAGCTTGAAAGCCTTTCTGTGTATTTTAAGACTTTGTCCAAATCCACGAACTGACACTTGTGGTGCTATGTCTATTGGCAGGAGTGTTTTCATCCTTAAGCAATTTTGCCGCAGACTTTTTAGCTCATAACCATGAATCAAGTACTCTTGGGTTGTCTATTGCAATATGTGAGGATGTTTACAGAAAGCAAAACATTGTATATATGATGGAGAATGTTTCATCACTTTGTCAGTCTTAAAAGCAAAGCAAACCTGACGAAAGTTTGACTGAAAAGAAGCTAGTTGATGTTAGTGAGAATTTGGGCACTTACATAAGTACTTTATCTTTTAGTTTTTCTGTACACAGTGGACAGTAGTTTATTTTTATTGTCCTGTTATGAAACTGTAAGTCTTCAAGTTATCTTGGTCTTTTCAGACTCAATTTCTGATCCAGGAGTGTGCGTCGCTGATTACAAAACCAAACTTTATCTCGACGCTGTCATACGCCATTGACAATCCCTTGCACTATCAGAAGGTTTGTGTGCTTCTTGAAGGGGATCCCAGTGTCAGAAACTCCGCTGAATTGGTCTCTAGGAAACTAGCTGGTTTTCTCTTGTGTTCCCTTGTTGTACTAAAATCTTTAAAAACTGAGCTTGCCTGATTGGTGTGGGGTTTTTTTTTGTTAAACTAAGCAAGTTAGTCAATCACTCAGAATGACTGCAAATTTATTTTAATATTTTATCTAATGTTCATACTTTATGGCTTGTTTGTTGCACGAGAACAAAAATAAATCATCAGTGCGCCTGTTTCTTTCAACATGAAAGCCATGGTAGTGGTTTAGTAGTGGGATATATGGAAGAAGCTTTTAGATCAGATGTATCCAAAAGCAGTTGGAAAGCTGTTTAGCCATAGAAGCTTTGTGTTAACCCCCAGCAGAATAGTTACTAGTATTCCAAGCTTGCAAATAGACTTTAGATAGTCTGACACATTGCAGATGAGACTAATCCCAAAACAGCTTTCATGTTACTCTTCTTACCTGTTTCAGAGTCTAAAGCCGTCACCTCATTTATTTGCCCAATTGAGTAAAGTCATCAAATTAAGTAAAGTTCAAGAGGTAGGTGAACACTTACTTCAAAAATATTTTAATTTTTTTTTTTCACTTAGCTAGTTAGAAAGGATGAGGTCCCCTTACTATGATGTTTGGTTTTGTTTGTAGGTAATTTTTGGTCTGGCTTTACTGAACTCTTTCAGCTCAGATCTGCGAGGTTTTGGTAAGTTTTCTGAAGTACTGCAGCAGGTACAGCCTTTCTCAGCAATGGGCTTTCTAGACGGGTAGATGGGTGTCTGCCTGACCTGACCTTGCAATTAGTGGTGCCACTGGGAGGGACAATAGATAACACAGTCATCTTATATGAAGTTGAAGGACTGTTTCTCGAATGACTTGCTTGATAATGAATCAGATTGGGGTTTTGTGATATCTTACTTTGTCCATTAATCTTTGAGTTCTCAGGTGTGAGATTTCTGTTTAAATCTGAACTGTTGTGACTTGTGGTAAACAAACCCAAATGAAGAGAATGGTACCTAGCTAAATGAATCTCATATTAAAACAGAATCCCAGGTTTTGACTCTAACCTCTTCTGTTTCCAAAAGCTGCCCAGTTTATCAAACAGAAACTCCCGGATCTTTTGCGCTCTTACATTGACGCGGACGTCAGTGGAAATCAAGAAGGTGGCTTCCAAGATATTGCAATAGAAGTCCTGCACCTTCTCCTCTCCCATCTCCTCTTTGGGCAGAAGGGAGCCTTTGGGGTAGGACAGGAGCAGATTGACGCTTTCCTCAAAACATTACGTAGAGGTAAGTGGTGCTCTTCAGGAAGCCTGACGAGATGCAGACTTTGAGATTGATTTTTATAACTTGCTGTCAGTGCAGAGTGTTGAAGTGGTTGGGGAGCTTGCTGACTTAGAACTCGATAAATTTTCATAGTTCTGAACTCACAGGAAAGTACCACTGTTCTAGTATTGGGTCCTAATGTACTGTTTTGCTTTCAATGAGCAGTAATGTGATCTCATGCTTTTGAAAAGTTGTGATATGAGTAAGGGATATTCAAGTCTGTGTTTGCTTGTATGGGATGGTATTTGTGGATTTAACTAAAGCAGCTCAGTGCACTGTAGGTGAAAACTCCCTTAGAGAGTAAGGAACATAAATTGCCATTTCAAACAGGTGCATTTTAAACACCGTTTTATTATATTAGATGCAGATCCATGATGAAACGCTAGGACAGTGAGAGAGGTGCTTCTGAATTAAACTCTGGTTCACTTCCTGAAAGCTACCATCTTAGTCTGTTCCTTTCCAAAACCAGTGTTTGCTGTAAACCTATCACACTAGAGAGGATTTGGACTCAAGATGATAATTGAATTTAACTTGACCCACTCCTTGGTTCTGCACAGACCTAGAGAAAGCTACCCTTGATTCAAAAGCAAAATATTTGTTCTAATTGTTTAAATGTAACTTCTTAATTCATACTTATTTTAATAAAGGTTAGTGTATTAGCTTGTGTAGTTCCTTACACTTTGCTTTGGGAAATTGGAAACTCTTCTCTGGATGGCCCTGGAGGGTTTGGAGATGTTATGTGTCTTCTTAAAGATGATGCTGTCTCAGGAAGGCCCACCTGCAAGTTGTCTTTGCTGCTCTTCACTGTGAGCGGAACTCTGATCCACAGATCTGATCCTCTGTTACTCATCTCTCCTAAACTTTGCTTCCCAGGAAGGAAAAAAGGAATATTTACTCCTTCCATGCCAAAGTGCCTGGTGTATGTTTGCTGTATTTCTTAGACTCAGTAGCAGATCCTTTGTTTCCTAATATTTCCTGAGTTGGAGGAGCAGCTTTTGCTGGACTACTGTATTGTTTCCTGCTCTGTGCTTTTTTTGGATGACTGCTGTTAGTGACAATCTAGTCCTAAACTTACACCAGCACTGCTGCTGGCCTCTTGGGCAGCTGCAGAGCTGCAGTGAACCTGCATGAACCTAGTCTAGTCTGCATTCTTTTTCTCTAGGAATATCCTAGTGCTGGTAGAGAATGGAAAATGGGATGGAGGGATGCTGCGTGAGTGCCCTCTTGATTTCTGCAGCAGGAGTCCAATTCTAGCACAGTAATGGAATAGTTTTGAATAGTCTTTCAATATGCAACTGGTGTTCTGGGTGTTTTGACACTTTTTTCTTACTCTTGCCTTTAGATTTTCCCCAGGAGCGTTGCCCTGTGGTGCTTGCACCACTTCTATACCCTGAAAAACGGGACATTCTAATGGACAGGATCCTGCCTGATTCTGGAGGGATAGCCAAAACCATGATGGAGAGTTCTCTGGCAGATTTCATGCAAGAAGTTGGCTATGGCTTTTGTGCAAGGTTTGTAGGAAAATGTAATTTTCAAGCATGTAATTTTGGGTGGTGGTGGTGTTCTTTCTTGTTTTTTGAGGCAAAGGATAAAAAACACTTAATTACTAAAATAACTAGAATCTTATCAAGTATTATGAGGTCGTTTATTTGGATTCCTGTTGTATTTTGCTTTCTTCTAATGTGTATTGCCTGTCTGTGGACATGGTATAGGATTTTGTCATAGGAAGAAATGCTACATAAAAGGATTCACATTCCTTGTGAAGGTTTTGTAAGAATTTGACTATCACCCTTTTTAAAATGAAAATGAACGTATCTGGGTAGACAAATTCCAGCTAAATCCTACTAGAGTTTTGGAAGAACTTTGCTCTTGTGCCAGATTCCTGTTGGCTGACTGTCCCCATGACGTTGGTTATAGAGGAACTGAAGATGGTCTCACTTCAAGAGAGTAGACCAGCAGCAACTTTCTGTTCATACTGGATTTTGATCAATGCGGTACTGATCAAATGACTGCTAATGGTTGAGATTATTTGTAGCTGTAGACTCGAGTTAGCGTAGTGAATTGCTGCAGTATCTTGACAGTTACACCAGTTTTTGCCTGCTTAGGCTCATTTTGGCAAAAATACAACTGTATTAAACTCATCCTAGGTTTGTGTGTATTTTGGTAGGCATACATTGCCCACATCCTCAGTAGTGTTCCATATTCTTGCTCCCTACCCCAGTCTGAAACATTAGAGGGGCAGCTCTGGACTTGCTGGAGCCATGTGAAACAGGCTGTTGTCCATAGAGGTGTGTGGGTTTATGGGGAGTCATGTCAACAGGACTAAAAATCTTTGCTTATAGCAACTTGCACAAGTACTTCATTACATGGGCTGCTTGTTTATAGACATATGTGAATTGGAGCGGTTACTAGGAAAGTGGAAGGAGAAACTAGACTTGAGTCAGAAGCTGTCTATTGAAGAGTTAATTTAAATATGTGAAGGTTTATTTCAAATGCACAGCTAGTTTTAAAGGGGGCCTTAGCTCTCAGAATGAAGCTAACCTGCTTTTTTGTAAGAAGTGTAAGGTAGAAATAAATGATTCTGTGTTTAAAGAGAAAGACTATTGATTACTTTGGGAAGGTGGTGAAATCTCAAAGGTATTGACGTGAGTTTCTGTTTAAACCAAGAAGTAAGAACACCGTGTGTTGGAAGATACTGAATTATTTCCTTTGTTAACACATGCCTGTTAATAAAATAGTTTATATACTCATGCTATATAAATCTTCCTGGCCTAGTTATGAAGTGTTCACAAAATGGAAAAAAAATCGCAAAAAAAGCCTTCAGTTCTAAAATTGAAACTCGGGCATCTGCTCATTGTTTTCTGTCTTGCCTCCTGGGGGGTTTTTGCTGGTGCCCTCTGCTCAGGGATGCCATGGCTTGTATCAGGCTGAAAGGCAAACGTTCAGAGCTTACCTTTGAACAGTGCACGTCAGCATTTTGAAACATGCATTTTCCAGGCCTTTGTTTTGCTTTCAGGTAGCAGAAAACTTGAGTCTTTGTAGTTCTGTATCACAGGTCAATAGTGGAAGTGCTTTTAACCAAGAAGAGTGCTAAACCTACCCTGTGCTTTTGCTTTGACTGAGCATGGTCTGTGAAGCATCTCTGTGACATCCCTGTCACTTCAGTACACCTGGCTTTGAACTGGAAATGTGGCACAGTGTATTTCATGGAAATAATTGCACAGATTGTCTACTGAATTTTTCTTCTTGATTGATTTTCTTCTCGAATTTTGTTATGTTGGATCATTTGACTAACTTGACTGGAGTCTTACGTTGTGCTACAGTGAAACCTGCTTTCCTATAAGATCTCTCTGTTTTGTTGCATCTTAGTGTCGAAGAATGTCGCAACATAATCATGCAGTTTGGTGTTCGGGAAGTCACGGCTGCCCAGGTTGCCAGGGTTTTGGGGATGATGGCTCGAACTCATTCAGGATTGACGGATGGTATTCCATTACAAGTGAGTGGCCTGTTGTGCTGGAGATTATATTTCAGCAGAAGGAGTTAAAGTGCTGGCCTCTAGGAATTTAACAGTTGCTTGTATTATTCAATACTTGTACTTCTGACTGTTCTGCTGTAAATGTCTGTAATACTTCGTGAATGAAAGACTCTCAGAAATGTTAAACTTGATGTCATTATTAGTCCGAACTTCTGTTTATACCTTTCTAGTGCAGGGAGTTCTGTAGCCAGTGGGTATTGAGACTGCTTTATTTTTAACTAGTGTTTGATTCAGTGTATTTGACTTGCAGTCTATTTCGGCTCCTGGCAGTGGGATTTGGAGTGATGGCAAAGATAAGAGTGACGGAAGCCAAGCCCATACCTGGAATGTGGAGGTCTTGATTGATGTTCTTAAAGAGCTGGTAAGTCTTGTGAGCATCTTGGTCTTTTATGTGGAGAAAGCAGGGCATATCTCAGTATGATTATAAACCTTTTTAAACTCCCAACAGCCTGAATAGCTTTGAATCTCTGTAACGTAACTGTACTTAAATGCTTGGGATTTTTTTTCCTCATGAACAAGAAAATTTTGAGGAATTCTGTGAAGTAGAAGCTACTTGAATGAGTAACTTGGGAGCAGTTTAAGGTTCATTCTACACTGCTCCCATGGACTCCAGCATGTGTTCTCTGAGGGTTTTTGTGTTTCAGTGTATTTCTTACAGTGGAAAGTTTTGTGTATCAGACATCTTGTTTGGGAAAACATCTTACTGTAGGCAGTAGTGGTGAAAATGAAAGTGTTTTTATAGCTACACATTCCAAAACTCTTGTTTATTGCTTCTTAGGTATGATGACACTATAGAAATAGGAAAGTTTTTCCACCACTGTATAAGCAGCGATTTCTGTAATGTAGTCAGTTAAACATGAGTACCATTTCCTTTGCTTGCCTTATACTGGGTGCGATTTCTTCTGTATGTTCCCTCTAATGTATGCAGAAGTCACTGTTTTGTTTTTCTAAAACTTGGGCCATAAAATAGGTTTGTCTCTGGTACTCACCTGTCTCTGTGAAGAGTGGTTCTCTGTGTTCCATAATGGCCACAGTTCCCTCCAAGCTCCCTCATCAATATTGTTTCACACTGTTCCTGAAAATACAGTAGGTGCTTTACAAGAACTTAAGAGTTTCTTTTGCAAAAGGAGGAGCAAGTTCTGCTTGCCAGCAGGTCAGAGCCTTCTGCCTTTGTTAGAGGGTGTGGAAGCATAGGAAAGGAATAAGGTAGTATGCTAAGAAAGGAGCTTTCCTTGGAAAGCCGGAGTTTTTAAAGACTTGTTAATGAAATGTTTGGGAGGATAGGACAGCTACTGTAGTGCTGAGGAAGTGCAGTTTCACAGGGTAGTTTAAAACATTACCTTGCATTGAATTCTCACAACTATATAAAAATGTCTCTTTTTAAAACAAAACCTTACTTTCAACTGAAAGTTGGGTAGATTTTAAGTTGGATACAATACTGATGAAGAAGGGTTCTTTCACGACAGTACTGAAGATTGTAATGTGCAAGGTTGACAACCCTTGTTTGTCTGGTTGCAGAACCCTAACCTGGACTTCAAAGTAGTGACGTATGAATTGGACCATCCAGGATTTCAGATTCGTGATAGCAAAGGCCTGCATATTGTAGTCTTTGGCATCCAGAGAGGGCTGGGCATGGAGGTTTTTCCAGTTAATGCCATATACAGACCTTGGAAGCATGCAGAGGGCCAGGTATGTTAACCAATATTTTTGCTCTTACCTGTAAAATATTTGCAAAGTTCCTGAATTTCTTGAATGATAAATGGAGATTAGTAGTGTGAATGTTTAGATAATCCGCATTTGAGACCTTGGCCTGTAGGGCGCAAGCCTCAGGTGTGTTACGGAAGTACAGTGTGTAATTGACTGCACTGTGTGGGACATGGTTACCTGCTGTGCACTGTGGCCATACCTTTGACCTCAGCAGAGTTCTGGTGTGTAGTGCAGCTGAGCATAGAACTGCTGCTCCATGACAGTGCTCTGGGGTGCTCACCTGGTTACAAAAAGGCCACAGCTTTGTGCAAACAAGTACCCTCAGCAAGCCTGTAATCCATCATTCTCAAATTTTGGGAGTGTGAGGTTCAGTCTTGTGTAAAACACACAGTGAAGCCTGGCTCATCCCTGCTGCTTAGTTGATTTGTATCATTGTCAAAAATGTGGCACTTGATAAAGCAGGAGGACCCTGAAACTCTAGTATCTGAACTACTTTTGACATCTTTTTTTATTCCAGCTCTCCTTCATCCAACATTCCCTCATAAACCCTGACATCTTCTGTTTTGCTGACTACCCTTGCCATACTGTTGCCACAGACATCCTGAAAGCACCACCAGAGGATGACAATCGAGAAATTGCTACATGGTAATAAACCTGCTCTCAACTGCTTTTCATAGGTAGAGTTAGAGTAAGGTTACTTGTTTGATCAAAGGAGGCTTTATCTTCATGCAGCCAGATTTTCTGTAGCTGTGTACATAGCAGTAGATCAGCCATTAGTATTTGTGACATGTTTGATTGATGAAACTATTCACCGTGTCAGAACTTCCTGTGTACTTCCATAATACCTTGCTTTTGTGGGAGTCTTCAGCTGGTTTGGAGAGTTTCTGCTGATGTGTTTTGGCATATCGTGCAAGCTGAAAGGGTGGGATAGAGGAGGTGGTTTGAAATTTAAATCTGTCTTTTCCAGGGTATTAGAGAAATTTGCTCTACTTGTATGAAAGAAGTCCTAAAATTTAATTAGTAAATGTATGTGGCTATTGGTCAGTTATTGCATAAAGCTGACTGGTGTGACTTTGAGCTGACCTCTACATCCCTTTTTTTGTTATAGCCATGTAGCTTATTTCAATAAAGATATTTGCTTCTTTTTCAATTATATGACCTGGAATGGGGAATTGAAGGATGAAGAATACAAGTAAATTGTCAATGATCACTTGTCTGTAAAGCAGGCAAAACAGATAGAGTATCTTCACTAACTTTCACAAGTAAGGACTTTAAGGTGTTTTAAAAAGTGTATTCCATTTCTGGAAGTACATTTCAAGTTAAATTATCCAAGTGACCCACCTCGAGCTCGATTTCTTCACATCAGCTTTCAGTTTTCTCTCCTCTCTAACAGAATCAGGAGCTCTTCAGCTCTTCAGTTATTTTTCATGGTTTCTTGCTGGCTTAATTGTACATGATAAGAGCTGCAGTGTTGAGTTGTTTGCAGTGGGTGTTGCTTTATATGTCCTTACAGTTTTTGCTATAAAATGCTGGAATCCAGGATCCTGTAAACTTGCTGCTTGGTAACTTTGTGGGGATTGTCTATTTGTTTTTTCTTTTTTGTTAGGAAGAGCCTGGATTTGATAGAGTCTCTCTTACGATTGGCAGAAGTGGGGCAGTATGAACAGGTTAAGCAGCTCTTCAGTTTTCCTATCAAGCATTGCCCAGATATGCTGGTATTGGCCTTACTGCAGATCAACACCTCTTGGCATACCTTGCGCCATGAACTCATCTCCACGCTCATGCCAATTTTCCTTGGCAACCATCCCAACTCAGCCATCATTTTGCACTATGCGTGGCATGGACAGGTAAGTATTTTCACTGTAGTTTGTTCCTGTAACTTGAAAGCTTGTTAAATGGGTTGAACAGTTACAACAACATTTGTACTGGTTTATGAACTGGTCAGTTTAAAACCCAAGAGGTAAATGATCCATGGTTTATGCAGAGTAATGGGATGTCTCTTCCCTGCCTTGAAGCAAACTGTTAGGGTTTGTTTTTCAATAATATTCACTGAGAAAATATTCCTGGAAAAGTACAGAGATCCAAGTTAAGTTTGACTTTTTTAAACCTTTATCTTTAAACAAAGTTGACCACAAAAAAGGCAAAAAAAAAGCAAAACCAAACAACCCAGCAAAAGAAACCACCAAAAACCTCACAACAGCATCGCCCACCCTGCCCCCTCAACTCTCAGCCTCACACATTTAAAGTGTAAAAACCTGAAGCAGTAAGAGGTGAGAAGGTTTAAACCAAAATAGTCTCCTTTGTACTTGCCAAAAAGATGAAGGCTGTTCTAGGCATAAAGAAACTACCTGCACCATAAGTTTTCATAGTCTGGGTGTTTTCTAAAATCTTGGGACTAGCTGCTGACCTTTTTCAAGGAGAGCTTCCATGTAGAGATATGGTAGCTGTGTATGCAAATCCCATGCTTCTAATGGATGTTTTGTTTGGTGTGGCCTTCATCATTCTGTGCACTGGCAGTTAAACAAAGAGAAGTCATAAGAAATTTAAAGGAGAGGAAGCCTCTGGGGTCAGAGGGAATCTGCTTTAGCAAACATGTTTCCCTGTTCATCTGGAGTAGAGTTAATGGCAAGAAGCTTGACCTCTGAGGTCATACTATGAGTGTTTTATATTTTCCTGATGGAAGTCTTTAAATTGAAGGATGAGGGGTAGAAGAGATGTGAAGTGCTTTTTGCGTGAGGTCTTGAAATGGAAGAAAAGGCAATTTTTCCACAGGGTAGATCTCAGATCGGGGCACTGGAGGATGATTGCCAAGGGACATGGAGCCATTCCATTATATAAGGGTGTTTCACTTGTCCTTTAAATAAAACCCTTGCTTGCTGTAAAAATCTTACTTGTGTTGTAGTTTAAAACTGCCCCTCTATGAGCAAAGGTTGAGATACTGTGTTTTCCTTTTTAAGATGTGATACTGAATTTTCACTTCAGGACATCAAGTCAGGCAAAACATTTTTTAAATGTTTCTGTAGTCTAAAAGCAATTTCCCTACAATAGAGAGGAATTTGTCCTGGACAGTGGTAGGAAAGAGATGGAGATATCTACCATTTGCAGTCATGCTACATCCTCTACTTGTAGCTCCTGGATAGTTTATTTTTGCATAGGAAGAGCTCAAACCAGAAACAAGTTCTGAAGCTAAAGAGTAAATATGTTTGTATGTTAAGCTTTTTAGTTTGAAATACCCTGTTTAATGTTAACATAATTGATCCTATTCCTAGAATCATGAAGTACAATCCTAATTTAATTCTCCTCAGGGTCAGTCTCCTTCAATTCGTCAGCTTATCATGCATGCCATGGCAGAATGGTACATGAGAGGGGAGCAGTATGACCAGGCAAAATTGTCACGTATTCTTGATGTGGCGCAAGACTTGAAGGTGAGTTTTGCAAAATACTGCCATTATTTTTTGTCTGGTGTCTTATGCAGACCTGCTCATCTTTTAAGGAAGGCTAACCTTAACTTAGACTAATTTAGTAAGGATTACATTGTTGAAGCCTGTCTGAATTAATTTGTGGCTGCTGTCCCTCATCTTAAAAAAAAAAAGCCTATGTTCAAGTGACTTAAAGTACTCTTCAGCTGAGTTGTGGTATCTGACTGCAGATGCTTCCAGCCTGTCCTCTTGTGAGCCCAAGACGTTTTACTTCGTATTTGCAGTGGGATTGGTTATCATGGCTTAGCTGACAAGTACCTTGGGAAGCAGCACAACAGAACTGCTTGCTGTGTGAATGTAGTGTGAATCCAGGAAGAGCTTTGACTGTGTTAACCTTGAGTATTATTGAAATGAGAATGTAGAAAATACCTGTCAGATGTTTGTGTGAAGGTGGCACAGCTGAACATAATGGAATGGAGATTTCTTGAGAATGCTACTACTTCTTAGTTTTTACACATTGACAAAAGACTGAAAGTTGTGACTAACTTCTTTGAGGCCTTTATTGCTTCCTAAAGTTAGATGCAAAATAATTGGGTATCTGAAAGTGCAAGAGCACCAGCTGCTTCTTGAAGTCAGTTTTGTTGTAGCAATTACAGTGTTCAGGGATTACCTCTTGGAGCAGATATATTCTGAGTATCTCTGTAGTGATTGAGGTCTGTTTGCAGGGAGATGCTAGGCTCTTCTGCTTAATTTTGTAGCAATATCAATTTGGTAGCTCTTGACCACTTGCTGGTGGCTTTTCATATCACAGAGGAATTTAATACTATCAGCACAAGGTCGCTTAAAAGCAGGTGAAGTCATGATTTCAAATCAGGGCTGTTGCTTATTTGTCTCACAAGTGAGCTGTAAGTGAAGTTGACAGTACCAATCTTTGTTGACAAAGAAAGCATAGCAGCATGTTGTAATAAGACTTCTTTACTAAAACATGTAAGGGAACTAGAAAGAAAAGAAAGGAGAAAGAGTATCTGTGTGTCTTCACTAGTAGTCTTCTGATTTTCTTTCTTTAGGCCTTGTCAATGCTGCTAAATGGTACTCCATTTGCCTTTGTTATTGACCTTGCTGCACTTGCCTCTCGACGGGAATACCTCAAACTTGACAAATGGCTGACAGATAAAATTCGGGAGCATGGGGTAAAGCAGGATTTTTCTCTTTATTTTTGCACTCTTACCAGTGACTAACTTAAGTCACTTTAACAATTTTACAAGTAGCTTTAAAGTTGTTGAAAGTGTCCATGGTGTGATAGTTCAACGTTTTCACTGAACTATAGTAGCTTAGTGCAATTCTTTCCATGGTGCAATTGCCAAGTTTGAAATAGTGTCTTGGATGTGGTTTGGGAGATTAAGATAATATTTTTTCCTCAGGAACCTTTCATCCAGGCCTGTATGACTTTCTTGAAGCGAAGATGTCCATCTATCCTGGGTGGCCTTGCTCCAGAGAAGGATCAGCCCAAAAGTGCTCAGCTTCCTCCAGAAACCTTGGCGACCATGTTGGCTTGTCTGCAAGCTTGTGCTGGGTAAGGATTATATTGCTTAGGCTGAATGTGTAATCTGTTTGCAGCTTACTTTCTGGCACGTGGTCACAGCTGGTTTGGAATTTCACATGGAGAATGGGGTCAGTGAGAGTGTATAAACTTGCAGGGATAGGTGCAGTAGTACATTTAATTTTGCATTGAAACTTCTGTTGTAGGCTAGATCACAAGAGCTTGAGTATTTTTGTCTTTACCATCAAACAGGTGAGCTGATCTTGGTGACTGGGTGGTTAATCAGATCATCAGTTGTTAATGGTAATTGGTACAAAGGAATCCAAGCCGTGGCTACAGAGTGGGACAGCATCTTGGAAAACAGTGGCTTTATAAAGGATTTTGCGATTGTGTTAACCAAATGTTTCTGTGTGGTAAATGCTGGCACAAAGGGCTTATGCCATCCTTACTTGTAGGAGAAAAGTGGGACATGGTGATTGTAGTGTAATTGAGACAAACTAGACGTGTAAGTTCTGTTGTCTTTGAGTCTCAAAGTGGTCAAAGATGGAAAATATTGAACATCTTTTGCAGATCAGATTGTTTAGCTGAAGTTAAGAGTGTGAGTTTGAAAGCTGCTAGAGGGAGGGGTAGAATACAGAGGGCTGATGGAAATTGAAGTTGGACGAATCAGTCTGTAAATGCTATGTACACACATAGTAAACGTGACTGAAAATTGTAAAACATTTGTGGTGTTATTTCTTAATGCTGTCACATCAAGGTGGTATTGAACTGCAGCAGTATTTTAGAGGCAATGAGGGGCAGCGTAGTGCAGTATGCAAGCCAGAGTGACTGGAAGCTGGAGGTGGGGCTTGTTTTGCTGCTACATTTTGGCACCAAATGAGGTTGGCATGTCCAAGTGTGTATTACCTAATCTGAGGCTTATACTGTGTCTTGTGGTTTAGCCAGTATGGTCTCGAAAGAGATAAGAAACATCTTTAAAGGTACCCAGGGTGATTCATGGCTCTCATGTAGATAGTAGGAAATTAGTACCAACATAGTTGGTCACAATGAGTATTGGATCTGAAAGGGAATTGGAGGTACCTGTAAGATTTTGAGAGAAAGGATTCTCCTGTTTTCTGCTGTAACCTGTACAATTGAAGTTGAAACGCTGTTGAAATACTGTTTCTGAAATATAATGGTCTAGCACATGTCTTGGTCTAAAAAGATAGCTCTTAATTTTCAGGTCAGAGTGCATCTTTCGAGACTGTTGTTCACAAATGTACTTATATTCCTTATTTTGCATGCTGCAGTGTCTGTGTTTTAGAAGTTTAATAGTTAACTGTAGATTTGAATTGCATCTAATGTCATTGTGTTCTGAATTTTAATGTGTTACCAAGTTTTATTTATTCCATTAATTCCAAACGCCACTAGTTCTCTACTGGCACAATTCTCACAGCCTTTGGTTTCTTTTTATAGCTACTTTTATTCCCTTTTATACAAGAATGTGACCTACTTGCAGTCATTTTCCATTAGTTATTCTCTCTGAGCTTTAGAAAGAAAAAGCTTGACTTTCTTTCATGAAGCAGTTGCTTTGATTAGCTTAGGTTTCAGTCACGAATGGAAGCAGGGGTTGTAAAGACTAGAAGGTTAAAATCACAGTAAATATTAAATACGTCTGGGAGGGTAGTTGCACTTCACTAGCTGAAGCCTGCCATCTCCTAAATCTGTTGATTTAGGAGCCTGCTCTTTAATTAGGCTGTAGTTAGTTCTTGTCTTGTTTTGTGACCTGGGAGACACTTTTTTTTAGCCACCAGGTCCCTGCGTGTTCTGAGACTTATTTTAGGTGCAGCTTGTTTATCACTGGTGAGCACTGCAGTTGTGGCATCATGTAACAGTGAGTCTTCAAAAAGAAATAGGTCTTCCTTCTATTACTGAGTGCTTTTACAATGAAGTCAGGCTTGGTTGCAGGCACCACAGGCTGACCAACCATGTAATTTATTAACAAGCTGCTTATGAGAAGTCCTTCCCTCGTGCAGCTGCAGTGAGTTGAGAGGGACAACAGTGCCTTCTCCACACGGTCCTGTCCTGCATGGACAGTGTGTCAGTGTGGGGAATGGTCTTTTCTTCTCAGTCCCTGTCTCAAGCAGGGAAGAGGCTTCTGTGTACCTGTGCCTCAGGAATGAAAAGGCTTGTTCCTGCTTTGTAAGAAAGTGTTTGGGGGAAAAAAAGAGTAACAGGAATGAACATGTGACTCCAGCAAGCTGGAACTTCCTTACAGTGACAGTTTTGTTGCTCTAGACTCTGGTCCCTGGCTCTCAGCCCACCGACTTCATTTGCCTCAAATGCAGACTGGGGTTTTTTGTGGGTTTTGTTTTTGTTGGATTTTTGGTTGGTTAGTTGGTTTGGGTTTTTTCTTTTTTTTTAGAACACTTGTGGTTCTTTGTTATCTAAAAATACTGTGATGTTTGCAACTTGATACAGCAGTGTGTCTCTTGACATGATAAAAAAGTTAACCTTCAGTCTGCCTAAATGATGGGACAAAACATTAGTGGTTCTCTCCCAAGCACAAATGGCCTAACCAGTCACCATAAGTATTGAATTCTGGGACTGTACGTCCGTATTTGTCCTCATTGTGGGCTGCCATGTTATCTATCTACAGCAAGTTAGAATTTGTTTTGCAAAAGCATGCTGTTATATTTAAGCATAAAGACTGCAAATTTAACCCCCAAAAAAGGAGGAGGGCAAAAGTCTGAGGTTGGTAACCACATGTGAACTGTGCTCTACAGTCCACTGACCCATTCCATGGCTAACTGAAGTGCTGTATGGTCTTGAAATGCCTGCTGCATCAGAAAAAATCCTGTGGTGCGTGTCAGTTGGTCATACATACATTTAAGTGTTGAGATTTCTGAGACTGTGGCACTGGGGTGAGGGCAAATACATACTGTAGACACTGAGTCTAATGTGTGCCATGCTCAGAGCTCTGTCTTCAGATCCGATTGCACTTTCTGAAAAAGAAGTCTCTTTGGGGTTTTTTGAATTTCTGATTGCATTTTCATACATTCGCCCCAAGCCCATTTCTTTGGAGATCTTTGACATAAGGCTCTGATGAGAGGATGTTGAGAGTGTAAAGTATCTAGCTTGTGAAACAGTTACTAAAGTGTTCATTGCCCTGTATAGAAAGCTAGTCACCCATGATACCTCCCCAGATTCCCATCTCTCATGGGTGACATTTTCCCACACTGCGTAGTGGATCGCTGCCTTTGGAGAACAGCTGGAAGCCCTTAACTAATTCTTTGTATCCTATAACAGGATACCTGCCAAAGCTGAAGGCTAATCTTCAGTTCTTCTGCCTTAATCACCAGAGTGGTTCCTTTGTTCTTTTTCCCCTCATCCCAAGAGTTGAGCAGTAAAAGCTTGTGAAAAAACTGAGTTGAAATGAGGAATCTTCAGACAAGGTTAACAGAACAAAGCTGTATTAGGATAGTTGCACCCATTACAGGAGAGAATCTGCAGCTTTAGCTGTCCTCACCAAAAAGGTAGAACCGAAGTTCAGGAAAGCATAAATAATTAGCTGTTTTTTCCAAAAGGAAAATGTTAGTTTTCTGTTGTTATGTCTGTGGTTAGGTAAGTCAGCAACAGAGCTGGCTTTCCTTCCAGTTTGGGAACCTGGCAGTCAGATGTGGAACACTTTGGAAAGAGGTACTGACTGCTCTGGGTTGTGCGATGACTTTGTGCCTAAGTTTGAGTTTTCTGATGTTTTTTGATTCTAGTTTCCTTGGATAGCTAAGTTTCCTGTCTCTGTTTGGGTTTAATGCCAGTGTGTGAAGCACGTCTTTCAGTTTTTAGACAGATGAGTTTTAGTGAAGCAGGTGGTGGTATTTACTTCTTTTTTCGTCTATGAGTACATAGCCCATGTAGCTCAGCTTTTAGAGAGACCTTGTGTGTAATGAGATTCAGAATGAGAATAACCATAAATGGTGAAGTTTGGGTGCAGGAAGGAGCCTTGAGGAGCAGATTTGACCAAGGGATCACAGCATCACTATCTGTGTTTTAATTCATGAGGCTAAGTTGTATATAGCCCATAATATGGGCAACAGCAGACAAAGGCTCTTCCAAGAACTGTTGGAGCCATGTAGGTACATATCCCAGCCTTCTGTAAGTCCTTACTTGCTGGGGTAACTGTAAAGGAGTATTTGAATCACTGAAAACAAAGGAATAGTCTGTTGGAGATTGTTTTAGGACTACAGTTTAAACTTTTCTATAATATAGCTGTTTCTCTTGGGAGATGATCTAAGGCAAGTTTTGCAAATAACAAAATGTAGCTTCTGCTGGGGTTGTTTTGAAACTTATTTTTGTGAAATGTGGCCTCAATTTCTCTTGGAAAATCAAATAAAGTTAGGGGCCTTGTTTTCATGAATGTTACATGGCTCACTGTCATGCTTCTGTGTCCCAGGAGTGTTTCTCAAGAGCTGTCAGAGACGATCCTCACCATGGTAGCAAACTGCAGTAATGTCATGAACAAGGCTCGACAGCCCCCACCTGGAGTCATGCCCAAAGGACGCCCGCCCAGCGCGAGCAGCTTGGATGCCATCTCTCCTGTGCAGGTAGAACAATCACATGCTGCATTTTCAGAAGGTGGTGTTGATTTAGTGCTAGTTCTTCTGTACTAGTTGAGCTCTTCCTGCAGGACTGTGTCGAACATCATCTGGCTCACGTAGTTTTGTGCTTGCATGTCTGGATAACTGGCTTGTAACTAGAGAATAATGTTTGAGGGATGTAGTTCAGAACTGTCTTTCACTTCACTGATGTCTGTAAGAAGTAACTGTGAGGTATGATAGGATGGGAGCACTGAGGAGGGACAGATATTTGGTTTATTTAAAATAACTCAGGCTTTCTTTTAAAGTGCTAAAATTTACTAGGACTTCTGAGAATTAAGCACTGCCTTTGAACCTGATGTGTCTTGTTTGTAGCTTCACGGGCCAAGCCACAGTGCTAGAGCATAAGGACTTGTTATAACTGGGGCTCTTCAGCTCTCAACTGAACTGCTCTTTTAAAAACAAGGTACATTTCAGTTAATCCCTGCCACTCATCATCCCTTCCTCCTCTGGGAGCAACACATTACAGACAGATTTTGCTTCTAGCAGTTACATTCAATGGCAGATTTTTAAGTGGTGAAAAACATTTCACATGAAATAGTGGCAATTTAGCGTTTAAGAATGACGGAGTTGTCAGTAGATTATGTAAACTAAACGCAGAGAACAATTTCCTTGTGAATTGTTGCTTTATTGAAGTTGCTCATCAGATGTACCAAATATCTTGGCAACCTGCTACAAATAACTCATATGAACAAACAGCACCAGTTTTTAGTCTGTAGTCATGCTGTCTTCTGGGTAGATAACGCCATTTTCTGCTGTTCCTAGTCAGTTCCTTAACTTACTGCTTTGGCAGCCTGTATTGTGCCTTCCCTCCTATTCATGAACCAGGTCTTAATGCTTTTTATTGAAGACTTCATTCAGGTATTTAGCTGTGAAAAGTGGACATAGTAGGGTCCTTCAAACAGTCAAAAATATGCTTAAGTTTGAAATGAAATAGCTTTGTAAGTCTTGAGCTGAGGTCTGAGGTTGCAAACTGCAGAGCATAAACTACTCTAGTACAAAAATCTGCAAGTAAAAGTAAATGCTGCTTATTGTAAGCATTTACTGTTGTGTTACACTTAACTACAGACTATGGAACAATCAGCCTTTCTGTAAAACCTGTGAGAGAATAGGATTTCATGGGATTGCAGAAGAAAAATAAAAGTGCATTTTGTGAACAAACTAATCTTTGAGGGCTATCTGGATGACTTCAGAATTTACAGTAACCATGCAGAAGAGCTTTTCTCAGGAATGTTTTGATACATAGCCATCTTTGTACAAAACATGCCAAAAATAAGCTGGATTGTGGTTTATGGATGTCTGTGTATTCTTCCTTTCTTCATTCAGATCGACTCGCTTGCAGGAATGGCCTCTCTTAGTTTAGGTGGCTCAGCTGCTCCTCACACCCAGAGCATGCAAGGCTTCCCTCCAAACTTGGGCTCTGCATTCAGTACTCCTCAGTCACCAGCAAAAGCATTCCCACCTCTTTCCACCCAAAACCAGACAACCGGTTTCAGTGGCATCGGAGGACTCTCTTCACAGCTTCCAGGTACTGCTGTTTGGGTGGAGTGGTTTGTTTTTGACTTGGCAAAGCTAAGGCACTGTTTTTGCTGTGGTTGGAAATTCTGAATGTGACAGCCCACCCCTTAAGGGTGGGTTAGGTGCTTCCTTCCCTTTAAGGGTGGGAAGTCACACTGGACAAACAGCTGTGTCATATGGGAGGGAGTTATAGTCCTTACTCCTGGGTCATTGCTGAAGCAGCACTTCAGTGTTGCAGCTGCAACAGGTAAAAAATTTGAGTCAAAAGGATGAGTGTTTTGACAAATATAGCAGCATTATTTTAGGTTGGGACAGAGATGAAGAACTACTTATGTTAAAACTGCTTGATTTTAGACAGCAGTGAGGCTATAAAGCTGTGAGTTCTTGGAAATGACAAGTGCTAGGAAGAGTGGTAAGTGGATACTGTGAGGGTGCAACTGAGATGACCAATTGTTTGCTTTTCAGTAGGTGGTCTTACTACGGGTAGCCTGACTGGCATAGGAACTGGAGCTCTGGGCCTTCCTGCAGTGAACAATGACCCATTCGTGCAAAGGAAGCTGAGCACATCTGGACTGAACCAGCCTACATTCCAGCAGAGTAAGATGAAACCTTGTAAGTGGTAGTGTTGTCTGTGGCTGTGAAGTGTGACTGTGGTGTGCAGTTAATCTGTGTTTCCTTCAGGGGAAGCTTGGGTCTGTAGGTGGTGACTTAGAAGCGTGGCTCTTGTGTTATTATATTAGTCAGAAAAAGGTGCTTCTAAACTTGTATCCTAAAAGCTTGCCAAGTGACTGGGGGGGAACGGGGGGGGGTTAGAAAAACCCTGCTAGCATAAAAATATAATGTGTTATGGATTTGCATGAATAGTGTGTTTCTGTCCATCTCCTGCTGTGCTGTGTTTTGAACAAAAGTGTTGTCCTGCTCTTGACAGTGAATTGTATATGTCTCGTACCAGGGTGTTTTTTGTTTCGTTTGTAACGAGGTTAAACATGGGTAAGGTCCTATTGCAGCAGAGAACTTGACAGGTGAAGCAGTGAAATAGACTGCAACAAAAGCTGGTGGGAAGGTAGTTTTTGAAAGGAATAATTTGGTTCCTAACACTAAGCCATTATCCTTAACTCATTTATGCCTCTGCAGCATGCTCACAGTGAGATGTTGAAGCAGTCAAATGGTCAGGAAGCACAGCCATATGCTAAACCTTCCGCATTGCTGTTATGGAGGAGCTATCAAAGAAGCCATATGCAATAACAGCAAAGTTACCTATCTCTACAGATGTACAGTGGAGGTGGCTGTAATCACCATTGGTTTATACTTTGGGTCTTGAACATTCAATATAAACTTGTTGGAAGCTAACTGACTGGCCTGAAAGTTTGTGTGCAAGTTTGTGTGCATGTTAGTGTTGTGTAGCATGCCTTATTCTGGTCTGTTCTGCACTGAGTTATTTAGTTGTCAGTTAAGGTTAGCTTGGGTTGCAGTGGGTTCCTCACAGCAGTGTGAGGTTAATGCTATCTTAGGATGCAGTTTTTGGAATAAATATAGCATATTGAAAACAGATTTTAAAATAGCAATTCCTGTCTACTGGAGAGGTTAAATATCCTGCTCTTCAGAAGAATTAGCAGTTGTGTGTAGATTGGTGAAGAGTTGAAAAGGACTAGATGAAATCCTAACTGTGTGAAGTTGTCCTGAGCATGATACCTGTTCCCTTTTTTAACAGCTGACTTATCTCAGGTGTGGCCAGAGGCTAATCAGCACTTTAGCAAAGAAATAGATGATGAGGCAAACAGCTACTTCCAGCGTATTTACAACCATCCACCACACCCAACCATGTCTGTGGATGAGGTGAGTTCCCTTCTGGAGCAGTTACAGTACCTGTCCAGAGACTTGCAATAAAGTTGATCGTAATTACTCCTTCATGTATTAGTTTTAGTGGGAAATAATTAAGGGATCGTGGTAGATGCTTGCAGCGTTGCTTTTTTGCTTGGTTAAAGTTGTTTTCACAGTAAACTGGCAGTTGATCATTACATTCAGCTTTGACTTCTCTGGACTGAAGACTTCGATATCTAATTAACACTCCTAAAATGCTGCTAAGTGGGAAAGACTCAGTGTGGTGTGGAAGCTTTTCCATTGAATATAAGTGCTAAAGAGTGCCTTTAAATAGTCTGTATAAATTATCTTAAATGTATTTGGTTTTAAACTATGTAAAAATGACTACAAGTTCCATATATATAAAAGTGTCCCAAGTTCTACCTTCTGAGCTTTTGATAATTATTTTTGTTAGTCTCTATGAGAGTAATTATTGGTCTGATGTACTTACTCTTTGAAGTACTTCAAATTTACTTTAATATATTTGCATGTTTATAAATTATGGAAGACACAACATTAATTTTCATTTTTCTAATTTGAAAGTAATGGAGTAGGCGGTCACAAAAAAGTTTTGTGTGAGGACAGTCAGTTAAAAGAGAACTGAAGTCTGAAGAGGAAGCTCACAGCAGTGATGTGTCTGTCTGCTGGCTAAAATGAAGCAGTTACTTTGCAGTTCAACTTGTGGTAGCACAATGTACCTTAGTAGTTGCAAGCACTCAGGAGACATGAAGATGGGAAAGGGCTGAAGTAGAGCAAACCTATTGGTAACAATTTCTGATTTCTTTGCAGGTCTTGGAAATGCTGCAGAGGTTTAAGGACTCCAACATTAAACGGGAACGAGAAGTGTTTAACTGTATGCTGAGGAACTTGTTTGAGGAATATCGTTTCTTTCCGCAGTACCCAGATAAAGAGCTGCACATAACAGCCTGTCTCTTCGGGGGCATAATAGAGAAAGGACTGGTTACTTATATGGCATTGGGCCTGGCCCTGCGCTATGTTCTTGAAGCCTTACGAAAGCCTTTTGCATCCAAAATGTACTATTTTGGTATTGCTGCACTAGATAGATTTAAAAATAGGTGAGTGTGGGTTTTGGTACACTTCTAATAGTGCCTGTATTGTCTTGTGAACGTGAACCTGCTCTAATCGTGCAGTACAAGATCTCAGCTTTGGGATTTCTTCAAACATATGTTGAACTGAAAGAAAATGTGTGAATGTGCTAGTTAAAGGGTAACCTTTATAAATTAAAATGTTCAGTGTGGTACCTGTATAAATATGGGACAAACTGAGATGCTGAAACTACTTAGACGCTATAAAAATCAGTGAAGTGTTAAGTTAGATGAAGTAACTAACAGCTTGTTAGAAATGAGGTGAATGTAATTACTTTTCACAGATGCTTTCCAGTGGAGTGCCATTTGCACTGTTCATTACTGAAGGACTGACTAGGAACTAGGCTCTAGAACGTTGCTTTAACACAGAAATCTCAAGTGTAGCTAAATAATCTTTAAAAAGTTCTTTCTCAAAACTTTTAATGAATTGCAGATGGAGATTCGGGGTGTGAGGTGTGCTCTGGTTTGCTGTTTAAAAAGCACTGAGGCAGACTACAAATTACTTATCCAGTAAGCTTGTTGCAAACACTGAATATAGATGTAATTATGTACTGGGTCAGAAGTATAGAGATGTAGGAAAAGATGAGTTGCTGTGAATAGATCTTGTGCTTTAATGTTAAATTAATTCATTTTAAATAGATTTTGCAACAAGAAGTGTTTTGTAGGAAATGCTTTGTTTATAGCACAGCTGCTGTAAGGAGTCCAGAAGTATTCTGTGGTGCAGTATGGGAATGACATAGCTGATACTTGTTTCTCTGTAATAATGTTTCTGATGTGGGCTTACGCTTCTAACTAATGCGTGTTTTGTCTGACAGATTGAAGGACTATCCCCAGTATTGTCAGCACTTGGCTTCTATTAGTCACTTTATACAGTTCCCACATCATTTACAGGAGGTGAGTGTGTCTGTAAGCAACACTAGCTTTCTATGATGGTAAATTCTTTAGAGCAAATTTCTGTTTTCCTTTGGAAAAGCAGTCTCATCTGTCATAATTTTAGGCCACATCCACAGAATCAAATATCTTTTCTTAAAGTTTTTACTCTGGGGTAGGGTAGGCAGGTGAAGGTGCCTCTCTGGTGCCTTTCCTGTTTCCATAAATCTGTTTGGGGTTGCTTGTGTTGAAATAGCTACCTGAGTATAACTGCATTGATCAACTGATGCACATGTCCATGCGTGAAGGTTTTAAAGTGCCTCAGTGGATTCATATTCCACTCCCTTAAAGATTTGGAGTTTGACTCTAAAATAGAGGTCATTCAGCTTGGTTTATACAATTTCATACTTAGACCTGATAAAATAATCCAGGAAAAATTTCTTTCCTGAAGGTCTGATGAGAGCCATGGGAATACCTTGCTGTCCAAAGCAGTGTTCATCCTCTAGTGTTTGCCTTTTATTGGTAGAAATACAGAAAAACTAATCCTAGTGGCAGAGCTTAAGGGCATGAGCTAAATGAGGAAAAATGTTCAGCTCTACCATTAAGGAAGAGGCTCATACCTGAAGCTGCAAAGTCCGATAGCAGTCTTGGTTTCACTCAGAGCTTTGAGACTGTATCCCTTAAATGACAGTCTGATGTTTCCAGTTTCTGGGGAAATATATAGCAATGGGGAAGAAACTCGTTTTCTACTTCGAAACTATTTCAGAAGATGTAATGTCTTAAAGTTGGCTATTTCAGAACTGTGGTTTTGCTTTATTAGTGGTGAGCTTCAGACTATCCTATGTAGCTGTCGGAGACCTTGCAGAAGATTTCTTACCTGGTTTGTAGCCTGCTTCTTGAAATTCACACATTGCTCTTAGGCTCTTTCTCTTCTTTTGTTCTGCTGTTCCAGGCCTGGAGGGATAGGATGGGATTTTTGTAGGTAGTGCTCCATAAAATTTAAATCATGTTAGGTCTTGTGATGCTTGGCATCAACTTGTTGAGACCAGAGGAAGAGCTTGAAACTCCTCTCCAGTAAGAAAGTCAATAGTGACAAGATGTGCTTTATCAGGGTATACAGTTGTATTTGCACGTTCCTTTATGGCATAAATGTCAAATATTTTAATGATTGTTGGCAAGCCTTTATAGTGCTCATGCTAAAAATCAGCCTGTAGTTCTGTTGCTGCATGTGAAATTTTGTATGTGCTTGTTCACCCTGTTTTAGTACATAGAATATGGACAGCAATCCAGAGATCCTCCTGTGAAGATGCAGGGTTCAATCACCACCCCTGGAAGTATTGCACTTGCCCAGGCTCAGGCCCAGGCCCAGGTTCCAGCAAAAGCTCCTCTTGCTGGCCAAGTCAGCACTATAGTGACCACCTCAACCACCACCACCGTTGCAAAAACCATCACAATCACCCGACCAACTGGAGTCAGCTTCAAGAAAGATGTGCCGGTGAGCATTGTGTCATTGTGCCCTTCCTAGAGAGGTAGAGGTGTTCAGTTGCTGCTCTGGACTCGGTACATACAGACAGAATCTGTTTTAATTTGTATACTACAGATTTTCAAACTGTTATCCGTATTTTAGATTTAAAGCATATAACCTTTTAAAATATGACCCAGCATTTTTGTAGAGAGAAGGCATTTTTCATCATTAAACTACCCAGTTACTTTGAGGTCAGGTTGAAATGTGTTCTTGAGGCTGTAATTATCAAGACAATTACAGAACCATAATTTCTATTAATGACTTGCAACAGGGCTCTTAAAATAGTTGTCAGCTGCTATTCTGCTTGGGACTTAAGAACACTGCACGCATCTGACCTCACAGTTCTAACTGCGTTAGGTTTTTCACAAATATGGTCACTTGCGTAAACAACTCTGAACTGCTTGTCAGAGTTATTACAGGCAGATAGGTAGATTTGGCTATTGCACAGAAAGTTTTGGAGCACACTTGGTCCCACGTGTACACCAAGGATGGGCAGTGCTGTTCCTGCATGATGGCTGATGCACTGGAAAGTCGAGCCTGTCTTTCTGCTTGGGACTGTCTTTGAATAGTTCTCTGTAAAGGAGGCAAAAGCCAAACACAGCTGCAAGTGTTGTGAACAAACTTGGGGGGACAGTTCTTAGTGTAGCTATTAATGTCTTTCACACCTGATTACATCATGCGGAAACTTGTTACTTTGAGGTGTTTGTCTTCCCATTTTAAGCTCCAGTCATGATTGATATTTAAAGCTGCATCTCCTTTTCCCTTAATTGCAGTGTACCGGGTGCTAAATCCCTGGGGTTCAGACCTGCAGCTGTAGGGACCGGAATCACAATCTGTTGACTTCAGTTGCCATGCTGTCTTAGAGTGAACCTCTGGGATTTCTCCTTCCCAAATCAGCACTGAAGTGCTCCTGGAGACTTGCTGCTGTGTTTAGTGCTGCTCGCTATTGTGCTGTGATTTTTCTCCAAGCTATAATTGTACACAGACTTAAAGGCCTAGAGGGTGCTATTGCAGTGGCACCTGTTATGTGTGCATGTAGAGGCTTTTTGTGCAGCAGCATTCTTCTGCTGAGTATTGATCATCATTTTTAGAATAAAAAAATCACTTGGCTCCTTTAGAGTGCTGTTGAAAATGAATCTGAGACAGTAGATGTCCCCTGATAAAGCTCAATTCTATTTTTGCTTGACAGAACAGAGCAAAAGTTTCTTTTGATGTCACCTCTAGGTACTGTTTATGCTTAACTTCTTGTTCTCCCTCCAGCCTTCCATTAATACTACCAACATTGATACGCTGTTAGTAGCAACAGATCAAACAGAGAGGATTGTGGAACCTCCAGAGAATGTCCAGGAAAAAATTGCTTTCATCTTCAATAATCTGTCTCAGTCAAATATGACACAGAAGGCAAGTATGAAAGAATGCTAGTAAAAATAATTTTTATACTCTTAATCTTTTTTTATGTATTAATTTTTATGTGTGGGCTGATGATATTTCAACAAAATTCTAATTTGAAAAACTTCAGGATGGAGCACACTGTAAAGAAATACAGTTTTCCAGCACTTTCTGCTTAAATATCTTTGGAGATAAAATTTTCCAGGGAGAGGAGAGATGGGTAAAAGATACCTGTTCTTAATCCTGAATAAACGTTCACATCATAAATGGACTGGGTACCATTAAATGTTGTAAGGTTAAGCTCTGGTATTTCAAGCAGAAATTAAGGGAATTTTTCTGTACTAGTTGAGCTGTAACTTGTGCTATTGTTTCATGGATGGATGGATGGCTTGAACTTGTAAGGTAACAACAGTTATTTCCAGTGGTCTGGTAAAAAGCTGGGAAGTGAAAGAGAGGGGAATTTCTGATTTCATGCTTGAGTCCTTACTGGTTGGCCAGATCTTTGGGTAATGAGACACTGATTTCAAATATTTATCTTTTTTTGTAGAAAAACAACCTTAGTGTTAGAAGCAGTTGACTGACCATAAACTGTGGTCAGAGCAGACCCCAGAAGGTTTTGATTATCTTCTCATCTGTTCTGTGGTGTGCTTTGTCTTTGGTTTGACCACAGGTGGAAGAATTGAAGGAAACAGTGAAAGAAGAGTTCATGCCTTGGGTATCACAATATCTTGTGATGAAAAGAGTCAGTATTGAGCCTAACTTTCACAGCTTATATTCAAACTTCCTTGACACACTTAAGAATCCAGAGTTTAATAAAATGGTTCTGAATGAAACCTACAGAAATATCAAGGTGAGTAGTGCAAGCTTTCTAATACGTAGGCAGAGTTAAGAGTGTGCTGTTCTCCTCATGCTATTTGCTTGTATGTTGCTGATCTTCAAATATAGAATATCGTTTGAAAATCTGCTTTCTAGCTTACCATTAGACTTAAAAGTTATCTTTATGAATACTAGGATTCTTTTCAGTTTGGAACATACAAAATACTTAAATTGTATAACAGGAGGGAAAATTTGCATTTAAATTCATTTATGTAGGTGGACTTCAAATACGTGTGAAGTTTGCAAATTATAACCGAGGGGGAAATTGCTTATGGTGTAGCTGTTTTGTGTGGAGGAAAGTACAAAGATAAGAAAACCACACTCTGCTCTTTTGGTCAAAGAGGAATAGGGAAGGAAAGGCGTGTTTAGAAAATGAAGGTGTAAAAGCCAAAATTTATTAGAGGGCTAAGATAATGTAAAGGGGAGGAGGAAGCACTAGCTCAGAAGTCATGGACAGATGAAACAAGTTTGTAAAGAAAGCACTATTTTTAAACCTGTTGGTGGAATTTCCTGACCACCACGGGTTACGCTGTAGTGCAAAAGCATTTCCTGGCTCTTGAGAATACAGCTGACCTTGCTCTGTTCAGCTGATGCTCCTCTGAAGTTAAGGAACAGAACTAAAAGCAGAATACTTGTTTTATGATTTATGACATGGTGACATGACTCATGTTTTGACATGACAATGAAATGGTTTCCCTGGAAGGTTAAACTGTAGCCTTTAGGTCTGTGATGAGGCATTAAGAGGAAGCACACCTTACACTTGGCTATGGGAGTAGTTGTAACAGTCTCGACAAGAGTAAACGGTAAGGTCTGGGAAAGCAATCCTTTTTTTTGATCCTTTTAAAAAAAGGAATGTTGTGGTCATTACAGTGCAGATTTGCCGGGTGCTGCCTTGAAGTGAAAGCTGTTCAAGTATCTCTGTAATGTGACTGAAGCTCAGAACTTAATGTTCTAAAACTTTGCCTTCATTCAGATCAGCTGTTGGATTTGGAGTCTGATTATCTTCTGCTCATTGCTTGAGATGCTTTTTTTTATTCTTTGTTAGGTGCTATTGACATCAGATAAAGCTGCAGCCAACTTCTCAGACCGTTCCTTGTTAAAGAACCTTGGTCACTGGCTGGGAATGATTACGATGGCTAAAAATAAGCCCATCTTGCACACGGTGAGCTACTGTCTACAGATTGCCTTGGCATGAATTGGTATGCTGTTATGCAGTAGCATAGGCTATTTGGGAACTCTTACCACCTTTCTGGTGCCTCTTTTATGTGCCAAGTACAAAGTATGACTCCAGAGCTGGTGATTTAAGACTTCTAAATATTTTTTTATATCAGAAAAGTTAGTAGCTACATTTAATTTGGCACAAGCTTGTTAATCCATGTAAAAATGTAGATGTGTAAATCTTTGTTCAAAAAGTAACTGTTGCTTAGCAGTCTGTAAAATTCAAGGGCAGTCTTGACTCAACCTTACCTGTATCTGAAAAGGTAGCAGTGTGTAAGTGGAACTGTGCAATGTGTTTGCTGTTTTCTCCACCCTCGTTGCCACTTCAATCATTGATGGTATTTTTCAGGATTTGGATGTGAAGTCGCTACTACTGGAAGCATACGTTAAGGGACAGCAGGAATTGCTTTATGTAGTGCCATTTGTTGCCAAAGTCTTAGAATCCAGTGTCAGGAGTGTGGTAAGTGTCTTTGTACAGACAAGAGTTATTGTTCAAGTAGCAAAATATTGCAGGAAGTAATTAGCTTTTATCACAAAATGAACACTGATTGAATTCCACGGAGAGAAAGAAAAGGGGTGTAAAAGCTTAAAGTGAAGGAGTTTTGTTTTGAGGGAAAGTACATGGCCATGCATTTTTTTCAGCGTAAATAGGTGGTGTTGGCTGAAATGTACTGTGGTATCCCTGAACAGAGCTCTACTGAGAAGTGGAAGGATGCCATTGAAGAGGTTCTAGGATATATTTATTGTTAGATTTTTTTTTCATTTCTCCCACCCACTTTGATCCTGATCAGCTTGTCTGTTCTGTTTGATGTAGAACTGATCTCTCAAGAAGGACCAGGTCATTGTGTTTCCATTTGTTCACTGGAAAGGTTCCAGTAGGTTACTAATGTATCTCCAGTTATACTGAATTACTGGAATAATTATTACTAAAATTCTAAATTCAACTCTTAACTACAGCTGTACAAAGATTTCCACAGCTGTACGCACACATAGCTGGCTTGTGTTTCATACATTTCCAGTTGTATATTATCCAGATGATCCAAGAAGTTTGTGTAATACTGCTCTCTTCCTTCTCTTGTAGGTCTTCAGACCTCCAAACCCATGGACAATGGCCATTATGAATGTTTTAGCTGAGCTACATCAAGAACATGATCTAAAAGTAAATTTCTGGAATTTTTTTTTCCTGTACCTACTGAATGTGAGGTTTTCTTGACATACTGGTCAAGAAGGATGTTGTGAAGGACCAAGCAGCCCTTCTCACTGCTTAGCATGGGGAGATTGCCAGGGCATTGCTTAATTTGGTAGAACTTGAATGAAACTCTTCTCCATTAGGTCAGCATGCAGGATAGTTGTCTAATCCTCAGTCACTATTAATCTCTGAAAGGGGTGGGGGTAGAATGGGGAGTTCAGGATTCAAGTGACCCAGTAGATGTTTTGGGTATTTTCCTTGTGACATGACCTAAACTTGAGTTGTTTTGCAGTTGAATCTGAAGTTTGAGATTGAGGTGCTCTGCAAGAATCTTGCACTAGACATCAATGAGCTGAAACCTGGAAGTCTCCTGAAAGATAAGGATCGTCTTAAAAATCTGGATGAGCAGCTGTCTGCTCCAAAGAAGGATGTGAAGCAGCCAGAAGAGCTACCACCCATCACAACAACCAGTAAGTACATCTCATGTAGAATCCAGAACCACACTTTTGAAGTTCTAATAGGACAGGTTTTGCCATTATAAAATAAAAGATGAAGCTATATATACTATTGTAACATTCCTGAGTGCTTGGGAGCACTTGAATAGTTTTATAATAGAAATAGGTGTATAAAGTTTGGAGATGGAAAGGGAATGGAAGCCATCATGAGGACTAATTCTGTATTATATGTGTGTAGCTACTTCTTAGACTCCCTCCTGTTAACAATACACCAAATGCTAAATTGTTGTAAACAGCTCTCTTAAAATGTACTGAAGCTACTTTGGAACTAATCATTAGACAAGTGGAGAATGAAAGTTGCTTGGTAAGTTTAGGAGGTTTCATGATCAAACTGCCAAGCTTTTATTTCTAGGTAATTTCCTGTTTGAAATAAGAGTTATATACTTGTGTTATAACCAATTGCTTTTCAGTAGTGGCTCAATACAGTGTACTTGTGTTCTCCAGCTGCTTCTACAACTCCAGCTACCAGCACCACTTGTACAGCCACGGTTCCTCCACAGCCCCAGTACAGTTATCATGACATCAACGTCTATTCTTTAGGAGGCTTGGCTCCACATATTACTTTGAATCCAACGGTAAGTTTTAGACCTGATTTAGTGTGCTAAAAGAATTCTTACAGCCAGGGTTGTTGCAGATCTCAGCTGGTGGGAGCTATCAGGACTTAGATTGTTACTCAGCTGCAACTTGATTAGAAAAATAATAATTTGTCCCAGTTTCAGATTTATCAAATACTGTAATAGCTGCATGGGGAACATGGGAGTACTGCACAAGTCTGACAGTGCACTTATAAGTCGTTCAGAAAATGCAAGTGTCTAGGGTAGGTGGGATTCCAGTGTACTCTGTTCTCTTACCTTCCCTAATCCCCTGCAGATTCCACTGTTCCAAGCCCACCCGCAGCTGAAGCAGTGTGTGCGGCAGGCGATAGAGCGCGCAGTGCAAGACCTCGTACATCCAGTGGTCGATAGATCCATCAAGATTGCGATGACGACCTGTGAGCAGATAGTCAGGAAAGACTTCGCCCTGGATTCGGAGGAGTCACGGATGCGTGTGGCCGCTCACCACATGATGCGGAACCTGACTGCTGGGATGGCCATGATTACCTGCAGGGAACCTTTGCTGATGAGCATAGCTACCAACTTGAAAAATAGCTTTGCTACTGCACTGAGGGTAAGACCCCCATCATTTGAAGTTTATATCCAATACATGATTGTAGGCATCCAGCATTAGTAAATCAGTTCTCCACAATGTGGACTTGTTAATTATTTGTATGGCTTAACTAGCATGGGGATGAATTCTCTGGGTAAAAGTTTTGTGACTTGTGGAATTACAGTGAAAAAAGTGTGTTGAGATTACAGGTCATGTCAAACACTCTTAAACTGGGATGGTGGATCTTACTACATGGCACACAAGCTTCCTGACTATCTTTTTTATGTTGCCCCAGTGTTCTCTGCAGTTTAATCACATCATGGAAGCCTTGGAGGCATGAACTTCCTGCAGGGTTTAAGGCAGAAAAGCTAAGGTGGGCGGGACTGAATTGATTTTGGTGATACCTTGGATTGTTTCAGCATGCAATCTTCAGGCAGATTGTATTTACTTGTGCTGTTAGCAGATAGGTAGTTTAGACTGTTCTGCACAGCTTGCGAATTCGTTGGGTTTTCTAGAGGCTATTTTCAGGTCTCTTCATGAAGAAAGTTCAAGCTGAACCATATGGAACAACTTGTGAACTGCTGACCAAAACAGCAGCTACCACCCAGAATTCTTGCTATCAGTGTCAGTAACAAGATCCTTATGCACAAATGCATAAGGATCTTGGAAACATCAAGGCACAGCTATACTTTCAGAGATAAGAAATCAGGTTTTTTATCCCTGAAGACATAGGACATTGGTACAAATCCAGTTTTAATCCAATGAAGTTTTTTAAGGGATAATGTAGAAAACATTTTGTTGCAGAAAAAGTGCTGTATGTGACATCTAAAAATTCTTACCTGGCTTATTGTTAATGAAGTGGTTTAACAGAAGTAGTGTAATTTTCAGGAGTTAGTGAATGAGCTCTTTACAGACAAGGAAGTTCTAGTAGATGGAACAGACTGCCTTTATAGATATATTCCATTTCTAGTGGAAGTTGATGCTTTGCACCCTGGAAAATAAGTGCATCTGTTCAGGGTTCTCATAAAGCAGACTGAGAAGGAAGGAAGGAAATCTGATTCCCTATCAGAAAGGGAACCCACTGAAAAAGGCTTAAGACTGCTGTTCTTCACTCTTAGTGCTGTGCCTTTGTATCTTCCAATTACAACCTAGGAAGTAGGGAAACTTCTACTGTGATGCAAAGCCTTCCCTGCATTAGCATCACTCTGTGTGTCTGTCTAAAGCAGGGCTTTATTTCTGTGCCCTGGAGATGGGTAGGTGGAGAAGATGGAGAACTCCTGCTGTTTTGTTCCTTGTTGAAAGTCTTTACTGTCGTCTTGCCTACATGTTTTATTCAAAGCTATGCAAAATTAAATTTAATATTGTATATTTTATGGGAAGAGAGTGTGATCCTAAGAGCATTCCTTTTTATTGCTGGTGTTCTGTATAGGCAGTGGTGCAGATTTTAAGGCTAGTAATATACAGGGAAAATTTACATCCTTCACTGATTATTGTGATTTTCAATAGGCAGCCTCCCCACAGCAGAGGGACATGATGGAGCAGGCAGCTGCCCAGTTAGCACAGGATAACTGTGAGCTTGCCTGCTGCTTTATCCAGAAGACAGCTGTGGAAAAAGCAGGCCCTGAGATGGACAAGAGGCTCGCAACTGTAAGTATGAGTTGTCTGTTACGAGTATTATATGTGCTCATACACATCCAGATGGGTGTCTAAAACACAGTGTTTGTGTATTTCCCAGGAATTTGAGCTCCGAAAGCATGCTAGGCAAGAGGGGCGTCGGTACTGCGATCCTGTTGTGTTAACGTACCAGGCGGAGCGGATGCCGGAACAGATCAGGTTAAAGGTGAGCTCTGTTTTGATGCTGCTCTTCTCTCTCTCCTGGTAAGGAAAAGTGGATGGCACAGTGTCAGCTGAATAATTGTATATTGTTAGTCTTGCCTAACAGTGCAGCTGCTGTTATCGTAATTAGTATGGAAACACATCAATACGTTATTCCAAAATGAGTGTTTATATCATTTTCTCAATTCCTTGAGTCTCTTTTTCTGTGCAGTTCCTCTCACTGAAAGATGGCTTTGTCTGTTTTGTTGTCTTTATATTTTATTTTCTTTTGTCTCCTTTATATTTTCTTCCTTGAAGGGAGATACCGTGCTTTCAGCAGAGCATTTCTCAGTATTCAATTATTTCTGGTTTTGGGAATGTGAGTTTCATTTTTAGAGCAAAATCCCCCTCTTAGGAGGTGTGGCAGGAGAGAAAGGACCTCAGTGCAGAGCAGCTGAATCCTACTTAGTGTCTAGGCCACTCTGTTTAAGAGTAGCTACCTGTTGCACAAGCTACCCTCATTTTTTACAGCCCCAGTGCTTATCAGTGAGGTAATGCCGGTTCTTTTCTTTGCAAAGGTTGGAGGTGTGGACCCAAAACAGCTGGCTGTTTATGAAGAGTTTGCACGCAATGTCCCTGGCTTCTTGCCCACCAATGACTTAACTCAGCCTACGGGATTCTTGGCTCAGCCTATGAAGGTAGATGTTTCTGAATTAAGCAGCTTGAGAGTACTACAGCCCTTTTGGAGACTGTTGCAGAACTTGTGTTTTTGTTAGAAGGACTCATAAGAGTCAAGTGTTTGTATTTGGGATAGTGGTTGAAAAAATGCATTAGTTCTAACAGCAAAGTAATGGCAACATAAAACTTCCATCCAGTGTTAGGGGCTTGTAATCTAAGCTGGGACAAGATCTGCAGTTTATGATTACTACATGTAGTTTCAGTAGCAGTGAAACATTTTATTCAAATCTCAGGTTACTTTTTCAGGAAGGTCACGGATGGCAAGTCTGAATTTTAAGATAATTAACAAGTTTTTTCATACAGGAGGCCTTACTGACAGAACAAGGGGGAGTGGCTTCAAACTGAGAGAGGGCAGGTTTACATTAGAAGTTAGGAGGAACTTCTTCCCTGTGAGGGTAGTGAGGCACTGGAAGAGGTTGTCCAGGGAAGCTGTGGATGGTCCAGCCATGAAGTGTTCAAAGCCAGATTGGGTGGGGCTTTGAGCAACCTGCTCTGGTGGAAGATGGCCCTGCCCACGGCAGGGCAGTTGAAATAAGATAGTCTTTAAGGTCCTTCCAACTCAAACCATTCTGTGATTCTGACTGATAGAGTTGTTTGCTGGTTATTTTCACAGCTTAATTTGCTCATATGTGTATACTTAGCATGCCAGCATAACAAACCACAGTACTGTAGAGCTCTAAATTGTGGATGCTGTAATTTCTGAAGGAGAAGAGCCAGTCAGTATTTGAGTGTCACAAATGCAATCCTTGCAAAAATCACTGATTCTCACCTTCTCTTAAGCAGCAAGCTTGGGCTACAGATGATGTAGCACAAATTTATGACAAGTGTATGACAGAACTGGAGCAGCACCTGCAGTCCATTCCACACACCCTGGCCATGAATCCTCAAGTTCAAGCATTGCGTAGCCTCTTGGAGGCGGTGGTAGTGGCTCGGAACTCCCGGGATGCTATTGCTGCACTTGGACTACTGCAGAAGGTGGGTGTTGACAGCTCTTCTCTGTAACAACTTACTTAGAGTTTATCACTCACCTGGCTCATGGATTGCCTTGCTGGTGACCTTGGTTCTTCGTGCATCCTGTGTAACTTGCTTGGTGAACAGTACTGAACTGCTGTCTTTGGAAATCCGATAAATAAGATTGGGAGGGAGCTGTTGTGTTCGTTTAGGGTATTGTACATACGGTGTCAAGACTGCTGTGGAAGAAGCAGGTGTGTGGAATCCTGGGACTTAGAGTTTTGTTCAGATGTGGCAAGTAGAGAGCTGTTGCAGTCCAGAGTAGTCTGTTTTCAAGATGATTTGGAGGCTAAAAAGGTGTTAGAACTGCCCTTATAGATAAATAGTATTGAGCATAGTACTGCGTTTCTAGTGGCACACTTGGGGGTTTATTTTGCAGTAACTGATAAATAACTATGCAGCGTGGGCTGACCCTGGCCAGCTGCCAAGCATCCATCCAGCTGTTTCTTCTTTCTGCTTTGCTGCAGGATAGGAAAGAAAACACAGGGAATACTAAATGACATTTGTTCAGATTATAACCACTTAGTAGGGAAAGTAAAGGCTGTGTGCACAAATGAAACAAAAATCTCTACTTCCTATGAGCAGGCAGATGTCCAGCTACTCAGAAAGCAGGGCTTCAGCACATGTCACATTTGCCTGGAAGGGCAAACATGAGAACAATAATACCCTTCTTCGTCCTCCTTTCCCTGAGCTTTTATTGCTGAGCATTATGTCATATGGTATAGAATATCCGTTTATTCACTTTGGATCAGCTATCCTGGCTATGTTGGTTCCCAGCCTCTTGTCCATCCCCAGCCTACCTACCCACTGGTGGGAGAGACAGAATGGGAAAGAAAAAGCCTTGATCCTGTGCTAGTGCTGCTCAGCAACTGGCAAAACTGTGGCTTGTTGTCAACACTGTTTCAGCACAAATCCAAAGCACAGCACCATATGGGCTGCTATGAAGCAAATTAACTCCATCTCAGCCAGAATTTGTAGGCTGCACCAGTGGGAAGTGTTGCAGTGAGCTGATCTGGCATCAGTGCCTGTGTAGTAGTGCAGAACAAGTGACAGACGTGGAGAAAAATCCACTTGAGAATAGTATAAGGATACTCAGCTGTCTGCATGAGGATCCAAGAACAGTGACAAAACAAAAGTAACTGAAAGCTGGAGGGAGACTCTTCGTTCTTGTCTGCTAGTGCTTGTAAATGTTAAAGGATCCCGTCCTGACTAGGACTTTACCAAATAAATTGTGTTGCCCTTGTAAAACTCATCCTCCGTTTGCTGTAGACTAACACAGATACATCTCTGAGTGCTGCAGTTCTTTCTCTAAGGAAGCTGTTCAGTTACCTCTGACAGGTTGTCAGTATTTACTCAGGTAGTTTTCCATGAGCCATATGCAGATTTGCTTGGGGAGGCATTGACTTAGGGAAGCTGCAGCACAAACTAACGCGGTCCGTCGTGCTTATTTGGTGCACATACAGAGCTAGTGGGGCATAGAGAGACCTGCAGGTTTGTTGGTGGTAGCATAGCTGTGTACAGTGCATGTATAGATGCCATAGTAGCTGGTAAAATCTCACACAGTCTTTTCAAGAAGTCAGCACAATTACTAAATTGATTTTTTTTTCACATCTTTTGAGTCTTCTGATGATAACTTGCTGATGTAACGTGCAGAAGATTTGGAAGAGGACTTGTTTTTTCCCCTGCTAACAGGTTGCATCTATTCTAGGCTGTAGAGGGCTTGCTGGATGCCACCAGTGGGGCTGACGCTGACCTCCTGCTCCGCTATCGTGAGTGTCACTTGCTGGTGCTGAAGGCTCTGCAGGATGGCCGTGCCTATGGATCTCCATGGTGTAACAAACAAATCACTAGGTCAGTTACAAGACAACAAGATGTAGTGATTGATGTAGCTTTGACCATCTTTTGGGAGTTCCTGTGTTACTCTGAATTCCCTGCCTGTTAATATTTTGCATTGCTGCGATTTGGACAAACAAAAAATAACTAGCTTTTTTTTGTCAAAATTAACTAGATTTTCCGATAACGCTGGTTCATCCCAGAACATGATAGGAATCTTGAATGGAATTAAGCGTTAGAGCATGGTCTGGGCTTTTTTTCCCTCTTGTTTTGCAGAGAATATGTCTGTATGCTGTCACAACCAATGTGACATGGCATATGCCTGTAGCAGAGGCTTCAGCTAGGCAGATCTGCCACTTCATCCTTGGAAGAGAGGCTTCTTGTGCTGAATAAACTGAAGCTCTTGAAGGGCTCTTGTGGCCAGTTGTGCAGGGCAACAGATGCTTCAGTCTGACTGTTCTGAACTTAAACATTACCTTAGAGAATGATCTAGAAGAGGCTTCTTTTGAAGCTGAATAATGAATCGCAGTGAATGTCACAGTTTCTGAAGTACTAGATTTGAATTGTTTCACCTAAACTGTGTTGTTGAAGTACACTTTTTAAAAGAAGTCCAATTCTTCAGGTGCCTGATCGAATGCAGAGATGAGTACAAGTACAACGTGGAAGCTGTGGAGCTGCTAATCCGCAATCACCTTGTTAACATGCAGCAGTATGACCTTCACTTGGCTCAGGTAAAGGGAACCTGCTCTTTTAAAGGAGGAGGGATGCTCTCAGTCCACTGTAAGATCTGTGGTTGAACTTCATCTTTTTTGTGTTGACAGTCCATGGAGAATGGCTTGAACTACATGGCTGTGGCATTTGCCATGCAGTTGGTAAAGATCTTGTTGGTGGATGAGAGAAGCGTTGCCCACGTAACAGAAGCAGATCTGTTTCACACCATTGAGACACTCATGAGAATTAATGCTCATTCCAGAGGAAACGCCCCAGAAGGGTGAGGATATAGTATTGTGCAATATATTGCTTTTTTTGTGCTCATTTATGATTTGCATATTACATAGGCTGTGTCTCATCATTCAGTCATACAGCTTTAAACTTTCTCTAGGGCTGCAGTCCTAGTTAGTTTAGTTAGTTTAAATTGTCACTCGAATGTAAATGTGCTCATCATCCTAGTCAAAATAGAGGCAACTGCAGCATCGTGTGAAATTGTATGCTTAAGCAACAAAATCTCTCTATGCACTGTGCTCCAAAATTCTGTGGTACTGTGGGAAACTTGTGTGAATTCCTGCTTTATCTCAAATTTACAGTTTTATTGCCTGTTTAAATTTTATATATCTAGGTGTCTGTATGTTAATTTGTTAGTCACAAACAATCAAATGGGACAGTCCTTTCTGTTTAGAGCTTACAAAGCAATCCTCCACCAGTCTCACATGGCTTGTGAGACCAGCAAACTGCCCAAACCATTTGGACAACAAATGTTGTCACAGCACCTGGAAATACCTGTGGGACTTGCGGGCCTCCTGTTCATAAGATGGAAGCAGTTGTTGCTGGGTTTGAGAAAGACATGGGTTAGAGCTCGGAGAACTCTGAATAGCTGTGAGAGCAACCAGCAGCTGGCTGATGGCAGTGACTGCCATTACCAACACAGCTGCTTAATAGGATGTCCCAAAACCAAAGTCCTTTCATCTGCAGTTGGCATGCATAGACTGTTTTCACTGTATGGCTTGATTTTCACTGCAGCCAAATCCAGTGCCCCCCTCAGGCTGTTCAGTCCTGGCATCTCACTATCTGGGAGCATTTTAGGGCTCCTGAAGTCTGCAGAAGAGAAGCTGCTTCTAGTCCCTGTGGTGCTTTGTTGCAGAACTCTGCTGTACAAATTGGAGTGGAACTTCAAAGCTTGTGTGATTTCAGTGTTCCTTCTTTCATCATAAATGTATCTGCTTTCATGACTTATTTCTGCTATTCCAGTGAGGACTGAAAGATACAAAGTTACAGTATAAGAAATAACTTGCTTTCTTTCAGCTCTCTTTGACTGAGCTTCCAGTTCCCGCACCTTCTCGGGGAGGAGGAATTCTAACCCAGCTCTTGCTCTGGTCTCTTGCATTAGATTACCCCAGCTGATGGAAGTGGTCCGATCAAACTATGAAGCGATGATTGACCGTGCTCATGGAGGTCCTAATTTCATGATGCATTCAGGAATTTCCCAAGCTTCTGAGTATGATGACCCACCAGGCCTGAGGGAGAAGGCAGAGTACCTGCTGAGGGAGTGGGTGAACCTCTACCATTCAGCTGCAGCAGGCCGTGACAGTACCAAAGCATTTTCTGCGTTTGTTGGACAGGTAGAGCTTTTGGAAAGAAAGGTGCTTTTTATTCAACATAAGTAGGGTGTGATGCCCTCCATTTTAAAGCAGTGTTATAACCTCTCTTAGGCATCCTTTTGAAGCTTCCAGGTGTATGGCAGTTTACTGTCAAAATTTTGTCTGTTTTGATGAAGTCCCTGTCCTCCACCAAATCATGTTCTTCAGATACAGTAGCAACAGGCTGTCACTTCAGACCATGGGTTCTGAGATAAGTTTGATGGAAAAAGAACTTGAGCTGAGATAGCTCTTGGAAGTAGTTCTGTCGTGCTCTGTAATGAGCCTTGATTGGTGTTGCTCCTTACTGGTAACAGTAAAAGCTCTGACAGCCTACAGGAGGATGTCATCAGTAGAGATTCAGGTAAATTGTTTCAGGTCATTTGGGCAAGGGAATCCTTTTCCAAACTGAAATCATTAGTAAGGAAAGCCTTGGGACTTCATTAGCTGAAGTGGTGTGTAAATTTAGGCAATGTCCAACATGTCACACTCTGAAGCACCTTAACAGGTGTGGTGAACATCACGGACCATCTGCCTTCTGGGTGCAATTGAGAAGGGAGATGCCCTCAGTAGCGCAGTATGTGTGGTAACAAACTCCCTGTATCTGCAGGCATCTCCCTAAAACTGTGTTCCTTGCGTGCAGCTCCTTGACTGCAGCCGACAGAAAGCCCGACATGGTCTTTTTGTGTTGTGTTCTTTTTACATTTGTGCCACCACCACAGATAGGCTGCAGACTTTGCAGCTATTAGTGAAAAGAAGCTCAAGCTTCAAAGTATAGGTGAAGATTGTGACTGATGCAGTAGTTTTTTTCATTTGATTTAGTGTCCTTGTGTACTGGCTTAGAGACAACTTTCTGTTGGTCTGACTTCTACTGCATAGAACTTCTTGAATGTTTTTAATAGATACTGTGCTAAACCTACATTTTAAAGGAATATTTTACCTAGTTCTGTGACCTCACATTTTTTACTTTAAATCATACTTCTAAAGCACACTTCAGAGTAGAGTGCTCACAGTACTTAGTACACTTTTGTCCCACTTCTCTCTTTATCACACTTGTTTGATTACCTTTTTGTACATATTTGATCAGTTTTGAAATAGCAATTTAAATATATCGAAGTGCAATGTTTATTTACAATTGTTTCCTTACAGGCTTTAGTAATGAGTTCTAAAGGAGTATTTTGTAATAACTACCTTAAATAAGGTTTTATTACTGAACTTAAATGACTTTTGAAGTGTTGCGTACTTCCTACAAGTCTGTAGGACAAGCAGAAGCATAAAACTTTGAAGACAGATGCCTAAATTCTTCGGGTTTTTTAGAAAAACAGTTTCTCCAGAAATACTAGAAGTTCTCCACATTGTCTCCAAGTTGTGCTGTTTTTATAGCTTTATGTCTGTGCAGTAGGAGTTTAGAAGTAAGATGCTTTATTCAAAACCCACAAGTTTTCTGCAGTGTAATATGTTTCATTCTGATGGTTCTAATACTGTGCGTAAAAAATAATATGGGATCTCTGAGGTTTTTTATATTTATATTATTAAAACAACTCCCCCATGCAAAACAAAAAAGCCCACCTAGTCTTTCCCTGCATGACGATACTCATGTAAGGAAAATTCACTTTCCAAATGCAGTTTGCTTCTAGAGAATGTGGCTGCAAAGCAGTGGTGATTCCTGAGCTAGCAGCTGGAGTCTGCCCTTCCCAGAGCTTGTACTCCTCGTGTTCTTCATGCAAGGTTGAATGCTGGTGGCAGAAATAGGCTTCTCAGCTATGCTGATGGTTGGAAAGATTTGGGATTCAAAAAATTGTATTTGAGAATACATGTGGTTGATAAAATTGTGTTTCCACCCACAAATTCCCTTGCAAACATTAGTCTCTCTGGAGAGTATGGCAAAAATTAACTTTGGCAGGCAGGGTGGGTGCTTCATAAAGGATGTGTTGTTTGAAATAAATTGTAAAATGAACTGTCTGTGGTTACAGTGCTGAGGTTTTTTCCTTTCCTGGTTAGATGCACCAGCAGGGGATCCTGAAAACAGATGACCTGATCACCCGTTTTTTCCGTCTTTGCACCGAAATGTGTGTTGAGATCAGCTATCGAGCCCTGGCCGAGCAACAGCACAATCCTGCAGCCAACCCCACGATGATTCGAGCCAAGTGCTACCACAACCTGGATGCCTTTGTGCGACTCATTGCACTGCTTGTGAAGCACTCTGGGGAGGCAACCAATACAGTCACAAAGATCAACCTCCTGAATAAGGTTGGGAATCCTTCTTGTCCTCGTTGCATTTGAAATGTGTTGTCAGCTGTACCTTTGCTGATAAACCTGAGGTGTAGACCTTAATGTGGGCTGCTGCTGAAGTGTCTGATGAGGACTTAGGGTGGGTTGGTCACTGATAAACTTTTGAGTGAACCACCAAGATGCCAAGTGGCTTTCTTGTTCACAAAGATTTCATCTCCAACCAATCTGAAATTCACCTTTGTGCCTTGAAATGAAAATGTCAGCAGCTGTTGTTTTGAGATTGTTGATTCCTGAGTGTTTACCTTGATGTTTTGAGAGTCTTGCCTTTGCTCTTACACTACTTGGTTTATGGCTGGATGGTCTTAGGTAGTTAAGACCTTCTGACAATGCCCAGTCAGTCATTGTGACTGTGGTCCAAGGGACAGGGAGAGCAAAAAGTAGTGGTTGGGAATTGCTAAAACAAATTGTAATATTCGTTTATGCAACACCTCCAATAACTAGGATTTTTTGATTCTTCTTAGAATCTACTGATTTTTTTTTTCACTGATGGTTAAAGTATTATCTGTAGTCTGGCTTGCAGAGTTATTTTTGCTGTGTCCACGTGTCTTAATCTCTTTAGGTTCTTGGTATTGTGGTGGGAGTTCTTCTGCAAGACCATGATGTTCGGCAGAGTGAGTTTCAGCAACTTCCTTACCATCGCATTTTCATCATGTTGCTGTTGGAATTAAATGCTCCTGAGCATGTGCTGGAGACCATCAACTTCCAGACACTCACAGCTTTCTGGTATGTATTTGGGATTGCCACAGTGCTCATCCTTTCTTGGTAGGATCAAGGATTTTCACTTAAAGCCTATCTGAATGTTCTTTGTGGTGGCTTAATCACCTTTGGAGTAACTGGTTCTACTGTGGACTGACCACTTGCTTGTTTTAGGGAAGATGACCGGTAAAACTCAAGGTGCTGAAACGCCTTTGCTTTTAGGGGCTGTGTTTTTCCCTCAATGTTATGAAAAGCAGTCTTATTGCTGTGCACTTCTAACCTGCTCTAACTTTTCTTTCAGTAACACATTTCACATCCTGAGGCCTACAAAAGCTCCAGGTTTTGTTTATGCCTGGCTGGAACTGATCTCCCATCGGATATTTATTGCAAGAATGCTGGCACATACACCACAGCAGAAGGTGTGGCTGCAGTTTATCTTTTCTGAATTAAAAAGCTCACCCAGATGTTTATCTGGTGTGGTGCTGTTTCGCATCTCTTGAAGTGCACTAGTAGCATGGCTGTTCTGTTTTTGTTGTCTTCCATATTCACAGTAACCTAACTGCATGGAGGAGAGTCTGTGTGTCAATAACTATGGAACACAGGGTGAATTGAATGTTATAAACATGCCTTTATCAATGTCTGGAAGAGCTGTAGCCTTTCTTCTAGGCTAAATATTGCCAGCTCAATATGGCATGTTGAGGGTTCTGGAAACACCCGTGGCACAGTGATGTGCAGCTGAAGCCCTTGAAATTATCTGTGCTGCACTCAATGCTAGAGCTGGCAGTTGCCAGCTCTTCCATCTAGGTTTATATAAAGATCAATCTAATTATAGTTTTGAAATTAAGGTAACTGGTCTTCATTGCATGTTTTCCACCTGCTGTTCTTTTCTTGACAGGGTTGGCCTATGTATGCCCAGTTATTGATCGATTTATTCAAGTACTTGGCTCCTTTCCTTAGAAATGTGGAACTCACCAAACCTATGCAAATTCTTTACAAGGTAAATAGATGTCAACTAACAGATGCCTCCAATCAAGTTGTCTGAAAGTAGAGGTATTCTGGCAGCAAAATAGAATTACCTGTTGTCTTCTAACTTAAATCTTCAAGTTGAATGTAAATTGTGGGGGAAGCAGGCTGCCCTCCCAGATTATTTTCCTTCTGGTAATGTTAGCCACACGACATAGAATGATGGCTCTGCAAGCTTTTGGACAGTTTCAACAGTTACACACCTCTTATATTTAATGTTTTATTTCACAGGGCACTCTGCGTGTGTTGCTGGTCTTGTTGCATGATTTCCCAGAATTTCTTTGTGACTACCACTATGGGTTCTGTGATGTGATCCCACCTAACTGTATTCAGCTAAGGAATCTGATCCTGAGTGCCTTCCCACGGAACATGAGGCTTCCAGACCCTTTCACCCCCAACCTAAAGGTAGAACTTACTTTAAGGAGTTCAATAATAGGAAGGTTTAATGCTCAAAATACTCTCTATCCAGGTTAATATTATCTAATTAAATCTTCGAATATTTGCTAGGCAGCTAATCCTGGAATGATTGAAAGGAAATTTTCTCATGCTGCTAAAGCACTGTCCTGTTGCTCTTCTCTGCCTGAGCTGTGCAGGGTGATGGGAGCAAAGCTGCAGTGCTTATTGTCACTGAAGAAGGCTGTTCTTGACTTGTGTAGATGTTTGTATCTTTTGAAACTACCAGACTGTCTGGAATGTTCATAAGGAGGCCCCAAAGGCAGTGACTGAATTTCCCTACGGCCATCACCCCTGAATTTTTTTGTCCTCTCAGTTCTTCAAGACATCATGTAATAAGTTAGCATGTTAGAGATCAAGTTTCTTCTGAAATCTGCAGAAGTGTTGCCATTTTGTTGATGGAAGGAAAAGTGATCAACAGCAGTAGTTGATGAAATACTGCTTACAGATCTGCTTTTCCAATTTGTTCCATTGCTGATGGTGTAGTTGACTGTCATGGTTTTCTGTCGACAGGTGGACATGTTAAGTGAGATTAATATTGCTCCACGAATACTCACAAATTTCACTGGAGTGATGCCACCTCAGTTCAAGAAAGACTTGGATTCCTATCTCAAAACACGTTCTCCAGTCACCTTTTTGTCTGACTTGCGAAGCAACCTACAAGTAAGTTTGAGGGTTTTGAGGTTTCTGTGCATGCTCGATTTAAATAATGTGGCACAAATTATCTCACTCGTTCAGCCATCATCCTTTCTTGCAGGAATTTTATTTGGTGTGTTGGCCTACATGTGTTCCAGGCAGTAGAAAAGCCTGTGAAAATGCACACTCTGAATAAGTCTTCTGCCACTCCCTGTAGGATGTGTTGAAGCATTTTAGAATCTGAATAAATTTTGACTCCAAATAGATTCATTGTTACAGAAATATATGGATCCTCATGCTATTACTTTAAGGGTAAAAAAGGTCAAATTTGCTAAAGCCCTGTTCAGAATTGTAGCTAAAACTTCATTTCAGACATCTCATGGCTTGGCTTGCAGCAGACTTGAGGTCTGAAGTTGGACTTCAGAGAATTGCTTAGAAACATTCACACGAGTGGGTGTTTCAGCCAGCCTCTGGCACTGCTGGTGAATTCACAGTGCCTCACCTGATGTTTTCCTTTAGGTAGAGAGTGAAAACAAATCTGTTGTATCAACACTGCTGATGTTTTTGAATATATATATATACACGTATACATGCGCTAAAATATATGCTTTCTAATATATGCTGTATTAAGAAAGACGAAATGCCAAATTGAATTTGTGGATGTCCTAGTATGTTGTCTTCTGGATCATCAGTAACTCTTGGATGCTTTTGTTGTACATGTTATACCTTTGAGTGCTGAAGGAATATTGACTGTTAATGCTTTTCATATCTTTGCTATTAGGTATCAAATGAACCTGGCAACCGCTACAACATCCAGCTCATTAATGCACTGGTGCTCTACGTAGGTACTCAAGCTATTGCACACATTCACAACAAAGGCAGCACACCCTCTATGAGCACCATTACCCACTCAGCTCACATGGACATCTTCCAGAATTTGGCAGTAGACCTGGATACTGAAGGTGAGCTGGGAACACTGCTACTTCATGCGATGTCACATTTACAGCAAATGGGCCCTCACTTTAAAAAGGACGTTGAGGTGCTGGAGTGTGTCCAGCAAAGGGCAGCAAGGCTTGTGAAAGGTCTAGAAAACATGTCTCGTGAGGAATGGCTGAGGGAGCTGGGTTTGTTTAGTCTTGAGAAGAGGAGGAGGCTCGGGGGGACCTGAGCTCTGTAAGGTTGTTTCAGTGAAGTGGGGGTCTCTTCTACCATGCCTGCAGTGAGAGGACAAGAGGAAATGGCCTTAAGCTGTTACAGGGAAGATTCAGATTAGATACTAGAAGAAGTTTTTTCACTGTAAGGGTGGTCTGATATTGGAACAGGCTGCCCAGGGAGGTGGTGGATCACCATCACTGGAGGTGTTTAAGAGGCATCTGGATCTGGTTCTGGATTACGTGATTTAGTGGTTGTGGGGTTACAGGGGTAGTACTGAGTTGATGGTTGGACTTGATGGTCTTAAAAGTCTCCTCCAACCTTGATGATTCTGTGATTTCATGTAGCTGATGGTGAATTCACAAAAAGGAATGCTATATTAGAATATAAACCTCTGAATATAGGAACAGTGTTACAACCAAAAGTTCAAAGTATTCAAGGGAATTAAAAATGCCTTCAGTGAAGAAGAATTGAATTCTTACTTCTCTATCAGCCTGGGTTCATATAGCTTTTACGTGTCATCAGTTGGTTTTGTGTCCTGTACCTCCATAAGGTTCCCAAGTGTTTATCTCAAGCACTGCTGGTTGCTTCTTTATTCCCCTTTGTGTGCAAGGGAAGCCGTGTGTACTCAGTGTTCTCTCCTGCAGGCCGCTACCTCTTCCTGAACGCCATCGCCAACCAGCTGCGGTACCCCAACAGTCACACCCACTACTTCAGCTGCACCATGCTCTACCTGTTTGCAGAGGCCAACACAGAGGCTATCCAGGAACAGATCACCAGGTCAGAGGGACAGCATTTAAACTTGCCAACATTCCACTTTTTGCTTTCCCTTCTTCTGTATTTTGGATCTTTAAACTCTAACCGTTCTTACTTGTTCTTACTCAGGGTTCTCTTGGAACGACTGATTGTAAATAGGCCTCATCCCTGGGGTCTCCTTATTACTTTCATTGAGCTGATAAAAAATCCAGCATTCAAGTTCTGGAACCATGAGTTTGTTCACTGCGCTCCAGAAATTGAGAAGTGAGTATAACTTAAACACAAGATCATTAAAATGATATCTCTGAAGCAGTTGCACCTTGAGTTTTTGGTGCTGCCACAGCATCCATTTGCTGCCATAAATGCACCTACCACTGCTTTGCTTCCATGTGCAGGTTGTTCCAGTCGGTTGCACAGTGCTGCATGGGGCAGAAGCAGGCCCAGCAAGTCATGGAAGGGACTGGTGCCAGTTAGATGAGCTGCATCCTGCGTTCTAAGAGTGCCAGCCTGGAGGTCCCGTCCCATCGACTGACTGAAGACTCTGTAAGGCTCCTCCTGACCTTCCCAGCCCCCTTGATTGGGTAGACACAACAGACCCTGGGTGAAAGTCTGATGTGGGCATGTTCCAAAGTTTGAAACAAATTTTTTGACTTTTGGCCAAACTTCAGAAGATGCTGTGAATATCATTTGAACTAGTGTAAATACAAGGAACAGAAACATTTGTCTGGACTTTTGGGTTTGTGCAAATTGTGTAAAAGGCAGGTGGATAACTGGTGCCTGTCCATCTTGTAATAAAGGGGCAGCTGCTGATGCCAAGCACTTGTCTGGGGCAGACCTCCTTGTCCTGACATTCCCAGACTCCCAAAGAATATTGGAAAGCCAGTAACTTATTTTTCTTTATGTGGATGGGGGACCTTTAAATCACTAAGTTGTTTTAAAAAAAAAAGTGAATGTGTTTGGAATATGGGAATTCTTTGGAGTACAGGAGGGGTGAGGGAGGGGTTGAGGTTCACTGTTGCTTTCCCCTCACCCTCATCAAATGCTGATAGACAGCAAGTGGAGTGGCAGTCAGAGAATGCCTCCTTTTTGTTGGAGAAGAAACAGGCCCTTTGGGTGAGGGTCAGCTGTTTTCAGTAAATAAACCAGAGACCAGGCCTATAGCTTCTTTTTTTTTTTTTTTCTGACAGTTGTAAATTTTGGAAGATGAGGGGTTAAATCTAGACCTTTTCCCACCCTCCCCTGTGACCACACAGTATAAGTTTGTAAAAAAAAATCTAAAAAAAGGAAAAAAAAGAAAAACAAAACAAAAAACCCAAAGGACCAATACAGCCCATTTTGTAAGGATTTTCAATGTTTTGTAAAGTATTGGTCCACGTGTTGTATTTTGTAGCCTTTCTAGTTCTTGGGCTTTAGTTCTCCCACTCTTGTATGTATGCATACTGTAGTTACACATTAAAGTCATGACATGCAGCACGTGCCACTGTGCTTATTCTCTCCAGTTCTATCCTGGCCAGTTGGTGTCTTTCAAAGCCTGTTCCACCCATCCAAAACCTGCAGTTTTCCAGTGTGTTTTGGGCTCTGCCTGTTGAAAGCAGCTGGGTTTGTTCTCTAGCATGAGGTCAGCGGGCAGATGTAATGACTAGACAGTCTTGCTTTGAAGTGCAACAGAAAGGACAGCTGTGTGGAAATAGAGATGGCTTAGGTGCAAGTTCATAAGCAGAGTTTGTCTCAGACAGGAGACTGCATTGGAGGTGTACAGAGTGTAGACAGCCCATCAGTTTCATTTCTAGTGCCTTCCACCCTGCTGTGATCTCCCTGCAGCCAGAATCTGCCCAAGGTTGTGGTTAACTGTAGTAAGGGTAGGCAGCTTCAGTGTTGTTAATACTGCAAGGTCCTTTAACCTAGCAGGTTTAACACACCTGATAACATCTATTTGTATTCAGAAGAGGGGTTAAAGATGAGAATGATACCATCAGCTTCCATCTGCAACAGAGACCAAAAGAAAAGAAGAGAATTCTGCTTAAAAACATAAATTTCCCTTTGGAAGTTTTAAAAATATTTTATTAAAAACTTGCACATTCTTTTGGCTACTATTGTTCCCAGATATATTTAAATCTTGGAGATAGCCATTTCATTATTCTCTAGATTTTGATATACAATTCTAGCACTAAAATAAAAAGCACCCAGGTTAGTATTAACAGGACAATTATGGGATGTAGTATTTTATTAAAAATTCCTGGTGCTGTTGGAGACTATCCAAATAAAATATCCCACCAATGGTGATTTCCATCTTTTTTTAGTCTTTCCATGACCTGATGGATTTCTTGGGGGTCATGATGGACAGTAATCAAAGTTTTTCTACTACTCTCTTTAGCTTCTTTTAACAGCCTTTGCAAATCTATGTTGTAGCAATTTCTTTACTAGTAGAAGTCTCATACCCATAGGGGGAGGTTGTATAGTTGAAAATAAGTTATAGTTTGCTTTTATTAGTTAGAAGGAACTTACTGGGGATAGTAAGTTAAAGTCATAGCTTCTGATCAATTAAATTTACTAATAGAAAAATTAGAATGTGATTTAATTCTAAGAACTCTTGTTCTGTACAGCTGCTGACATTGTGGTTTGTCATCTGTTTCTTTGTTTATGGGCCCATACTCTGTTGTTCTGTTAGATAAATTTTGGTTCCATTATGGACTAGCCTAGAGCAATAATAGGATGAATATAATATACTTTAGTTTTATGTATAGTCATTAGTAAATAGTATTTTTTGTTTCCCTACCTTGATTATGTATGGGTCAAGTTCCCAGACTTGAGGGCCTTTGGGAGGTTTAAGGGTAAGGGTTTTCCTTCTACCTTTTCTTGCATCCAGTGGTCTTCTGCTACTGCCTCATCTTCTATGGCTCAGCAAGGATATTCACCTTCATCCTCTTTATGCATCAAAGGAAATTCTAGAGAGTATAAACTGTCAGATTTCCATGTAGTTGTAACATTAATTAATAATTCTCTTCCATCTTCCTTAAGCCATTGTACAGTTGGTTTCTTGTTACACTGTTTGACTGGACAAGAAAGAATAAAAGGATTACCTCTATAAGTTTTATATTCAGAAAGGTTAAGGCAATTCAGAAAATCATGTCACAGTAAGGGACTTAAGCAATGTAAAATTATATAAAGTTTGACATCTGGCGCTGTCTGTGCACTCCTGGTCTGTACAGTTGTGATGGTGTAAAGTAATTACTGCAATTAGAAATGCTCCTCTCCCTTGAGGGCATTCAAGTTCTCTGTAAGACAGGCTTTCTTCCCATGTACAGTTCATGAAGTTACCTTTTTATTTTTTAGTCCCTAAGGTCCAGAGGGGTAGGTTCTCACTTAATCTAGTTCTGTCGCGTTCTTCAGTCGTGAATGGTGGCTCCATGGCTCCTTGGAGCTTTGTAGCCATGTATGTTTGGAGAAGAACCTGGTGCGGTCCTTTCCAGCATTCCTTTAGTGGCTTACCATTCTACAATCTTAGACAGACCTAGTCTCTCTCTGGATGTCATGGACAGGAACACCCAATCTAGCGGGATTTCTGTGTTGAAAGTACCTGTTGATAGAGGACAAAGCTTTCCCTAGAGAGATAACATAATTACACAAGTACTCTCGGCCCAAGATACAGACTGGGGTTTGTAAGAGACTACCCGGTAAAGTCTCTTGTATAGATTTCAAAAGGGCTGAGCTTATCCTTGGATCTAGGTGTCACTCCAACCCTCAGTAGTGCTGGTGGCAACATCCCAGGCCACTTTGATGATGTAGGTATCCTGTATCTAGGAATCATCTCTTTCCTTGCCTTGCCTACCTGTTCAGCCTGCTTGGTTTGACAGGGAAAAGTGTCAGGACCCTAGAAAATCTGTCTGCTGGTACCAGTATTGATTCCCACTTTGCTGTAGTAATTCAGAGAAATATATTTGCCAATAATTTCCTGGTGTGTTCCTTTTTTTGGTTTATCCTGGGGAAGGCTGAGGCAGGATCTGTGGATGCAGTTCTCATTTCTTCTTCGTTACACTTTTTACGATGCCTCTCATTCCAGTCCCAAGGACACACAGTTTTACATTGTTGCCAGAAATTGTATAGCTGTTCTTAAATTCCTGTGGTTAAACAGACCAGGATAATTGACAGCCCCCTGTTTGAGCATTCTTCCGTTCAAATGCAAACAGCTCCTGAATTCTGGCATCCAGTGGGATACAGAAGGATATCTTTCAAGGAAGTATCTTTCAAGTCTTAACACCCTAAAGCATTGATCAGTGTCTTTTTATGTGGTTGATGCACATCTTGTACTATTGGATTTATGGCACTTAGATCTTGGACTAGCTGATACTCATCTGAGTGTGGTTTCTTGAGTGGTAGAATTGGGGTATTAAACTGACTGGCATTCCTGAAGCAACCCAAAGCTAATAAATCTTTCAATGTTTTGCTCTAGTCCTTTTCTAGCTTCCAATTTAACAGGATATTGTTTTCATCTTACCAGTCTGGTGCCTGGTTTTAATTGGATTGTTACCAGTTTTGCTTCTTGTGATCTTGCAGGAGTGCCAGTCACCTACACAAGAGGAGTCACCCCATTTTCCCTTTTTTCAGGTATCTCTCTCTTCCTCTGGGTCTTTTTGATCCTGTAATATAAACATTTGTACCCCCAGGGCTTTTTCTTCCTGTGTTTGTACTTGGATCTGTCCTTTTTCAAAGGTTATTTTTGCATTTAATTTACTTAATTCTCTTCCTAATAACGGCATTGGGCATTTGGGTCTGTACAGAATTTCTGTAAAACTCTTTCCAGTTCTGAATTTGAGTGACTGGAAGAATGGCTTCAGCTATAGATGTGCGTTTTTTACGCATAAAGACTCCTTTACATCCAAGTTGCTCCTCTATTAGAAATTCTACCTTTTCATTCCCCAAATTTACTGTGACCAGGAGTTCTGTTGGGGATTCTTTGGAGCTCTCAGCTGCCTGTCAGTCCAAATCCCAATTGAGTGTAAGCAGTCTTCCTACTTGTCAGCCTCCTGTCTTGGAAGATTACCTAAGTCCTAGGTTTTGTGAGCATTTGTTTCCAGTCCCCTTTCTGCTTACAGTAAGTACACTGAACTGTTCCTACTAGATGGGAATTTACCAGTCAAAATCTCATTCATTTACATTACCTCCTGCCCTTCCAACTATCACAGCCATCAACCAAATTTATCATCCCTTTTCTGATCTCTTTTCCCCTTTTCTTTCCTTTCTCTTCTGCAGCTCATTCTCTTCATTACACTTCCTTTTTCCTTCTCTAATGCTAAAACATGAGAGTTTGCTGTCATCAATCCGCATTCCTTCCAAGCCTTACCATCATTCTGCAATGCAAAGAACTGATCAACACCTGGTACTTCGCCCCATTTTCCTTCCTGGCAATAAAATAACATTAATTGCAGGAGCCATTCTGAGGCCAGTTTCCCCAGTCCTCTAATAGATACAAAGCCACCACATGATCAACTTCTTAGTAAGGGAATCGCCTCCAAACTTTCCCCATAGTCTTAAAATACAGCCTGAAAGTGAAGTTCTCACAATGCCCTCTTCCATTGAGCTGGAACTTCCAACACCCATGCAGGCCAACAGTTACAAACAGTAGGTATAACAGAGCCTTGTTACATAATGTTCAAACCTTTTATATGCTTTAGTCATCACCAAGTTTGTGCATACCTAAAAAACCAAGTTTTAACCCAAACCCCAAATTTTAACCAAGTTACCAAATCTAATACTCCTCTGACATGTATGTTTTCCAATATGATTTATTTAGGGAGACAGAGATACCAAAATACCAGTTTTAACAACGTCTCAGTGAAGGATATTGGCAGCCGTGTGAGGTCCTGGTCAACTTCTTTTGTCCCATCTGGGTGACCAGAACAAGCTCCCCTCAGTACTGTTAAACCACCCTGTCCCCAAGCACTGCAGGCAGGGCTGGAGCTGAGCTTTGTCAGGAGTGCAGTGTGGGTTTTGCTTGTCTGCAATACTTGTAACTGCAGCAGGAGCAACAATCCCCCTGCTCTTAGATGGGGCTTCACACCCTGTTGAAGTGGAGAGCATGGGCTGAGTGAGAAAACTCATTTTTATTAAATAGAGCCTGGCCTGCAAACCTTCAGTGTTTCATAATGCAAAACCAAAGTGAGTTCAGGGTACAACTGCATCAGGCAGAGGGTGTGTATCACACACCCTCAGCCTGCAGCAGCTGTGGAACTGTGATGGTGCTCCTCCAGAGTAGTCTCAAGCCCATACAGAAATACCTTTTGTAGAAGTAAAAGGAATTATTTGTTATACTGAGCCTACATGAAGACCAGCTAGAGATGGGCTTGTACTCTTGAAAATGTTCAACATAAAATATGTACAGGTGAAGAATTTAGTGTTGTCAGCAGGTCCACCTCCCAGATATTTACTCTGAACCTCTCTAAGGTAAGAGCTACCAGCTGGATTTCTGCCCTCTTAATCTGGACAAGGAGCAGCTCTTGCCTTAAATTTCTGATGCTGAATGAGGGAATCCTCTGCTCTTCTGGCAGTCTGCCTTCCTAAAACAGCCACTAGGAGGGCTGGGATTTCTTAAGGCCTCTGGAAGAAGGTGGTATTGGTGCTCCAGAGCTCTCATGGTACAATAAGGCCACTCAAAATCACCTTTGTGCTGTGAAGATAATGCTTTATGTAGAGGTAGCTAAAAGTCTGTGTGCTGTATGAAGGACAAGTGGACCCACAGTCAGGTCTTGCCATGTGTCCTCTCTGCTACAGAAGAGATGGCCAGAGGCTGACCTTTACCTCAGGATCAGCGCCAGCCAGGTCATGTTCATGGGCACTGAGGTTTATTGTACCAGCTCTAGCAGCTGATGCAAGATCCTTTTCTGTCCATAACGCACATGCAGCGCTTGCTGCTCCCTTCGACTCAGTTTCTCATAAGCCTCCTTGTTATTTAGCAAGTCCTGCTCTGCTTTCAGGTCTGCCCCATAGCACTCCAGGGTCAGCAGCACACTGTCGTAAAGGAGCTTCTTGCAAGGGGTTTTAAGTCTGGAGAGAGCCTCATTTGAAAGGGTAGTGTTTTCCTCTTCCTCACTGTCGTCTTCCCAGCCATCTTGCTCCTTATACTCCTTGAATTCTTCTTCTGACATGCACAGCACCTGTAGTGACCCAGGCACAGGGATAAGTCACTGGCAGTGTAAGTACATCAGGCTTTCTCCTCTGCAGAAGAGCTACGTGGAGCAGGTGAGTAATCCTCAGCTGCACTAAAGGTTAAGACTAAAACTGGCTTAGATACCTAATTGCAAGTAATTGTGGCTTAGAAGAACATTAAAACAGCAAACCTGGGTATTGGTGAGTCTTGTAAAGCATCTCAGCTGTCACCTACAAAGTTGTGACAACTCTCTAGAACAGCAGTGGCCATGGAGCCATTCAAGACAGGTATGTGAGTACACATGGATGGCTACTTCAGGAGAGGAAGATGACTTAAACAGCACCTGGGAGCTGGGCAGCCACACCCCCTCCCACTGTTCACACACACCTCTTAGTGCCACGCGGCGTTCAGGTGCTTCTCCCCTTCACTGGGCCATTCTGCACTGCTGGTTAGCCCGGTGGTGGCACTCTGTGCTCTCCCTGTGTAGTTCTTCCCCCACCATTCTTACCTTGAGGGTCACGGACAGCTCTTCCTCTGTCAGCACCTCATCCCAGCCAAGCACAAAGGCACCTTCCTCCCCCACCATCTCCAGCTGGCACAAGAAGTCCCACTGCTCTGAGACCAGCTGCTGCTGTGCTTCACTTTTGGCACCTGTTTTGAAGACAGCAGAGCTGTGAACACAGCCAGGATGGCAGTGGAGCGGGAGGGCGAATGGAGAAGGGGAAACAGGAGGCAGAAAACCAAGGCATGGCCCCACCACCTGAAATGCTATGGAACAGGCTTATTTTTCATGTCATCCTTGATCCCTGTTTAACAGAGATCCCTGCCCCATCCTCTCCCAGAGGGGCTGCGAGTGCCACTCACGCTGCAGAGCTGCCCTGCGCAGTGTCACCATCTGGATGTCGGCCGTGTCGTGGGTGTTGCCGGGGTAGGGCTCTGCGAAGCCGTACATGTGCAGCAGCTGCCAGTTGGCCATCTGCCCATACGTGTTGAAGATCTCCTGTCCTTTCCCCACGGGCTGCGTTGTAACCATTCTCAAACATTGCTGCAAGCAGGGAGAGGAGAGCATCTGAGCTGTGCTGACCCGACTGCTCAACACGGCTTTCAGAGAGCTCAGATGACCCTGAGCTCCTCCTAATGGACACCAAACATGCGGCAGGGCTTTGTATTAATGAGATCCAGGCCAGACTCACTGCCCTGGGCTGAGACCCCACCTTGCTGTGCCCCCATTCCCAAAGATCTCACAAAAAGGGAACCAGCCTGTGACAATGCCTGGCGCAGCAGCTTTCTACTCACAGGAGAGTATTCCAGGTTGGCATTGTGGTTGGCAATGTGATTCAAAATATCTGCTACAGGCACCATCATGGGAGGATTGGGCCCCTTCTCATCTTCATCTTCCTCCTCCAAAGGTTCCTGAAAGCTGACAAGGGAGATGAAGACAAGCCGGTGGTACACATGGCTGCACAGGGCAAGATTCACCTTACACTTACGTTCTTGTGCAACCTCTAACATAGCCTGTAATCCTACTTCCTTGTCCTTGCTGGAGCAAAGCTCTCAGTTCTCACCTGTAAGCCATGACAAATGCCACCAGCTCCTTATACAACTCCAGAGTGTGCAGTTTGGGGTCAAAGATGTTGGGGTGGGTCTCCATGAAAGGTAGGATGATGGAGTTGTACTCCAGGTCGATGTTAGCTAGATCTTTGTCCACAGCTTCTGGGATGCCAGTGCCCTGCAGTAGCCTTGTTCGCTCTTCTTGAGGCCTGTTGCAAGAAAAACAGCAGGTTCTCCATCTGTGCTGGGGCCAAGGGTCTATAAACTCCTTCCTCCTTAAAAATCTCAGCTTCCCCGTGCTTTCCAGGTGCGTGTTTTCTCTGGCTCTGCCTGTAACATAACTCCAGGAGGGCTCCTCCCAGTGCTAGCACAGGGCTAGAACAGAGGGTTGGGGTCACCCAACAGGACCACATCCCTCCCCAGGACTCCACTCAGCAGCCCCTGGCTTGTGCCTGCCTTCAGCTGTAAGACTGAGCTTCCCCAAGCCCACCTTGCTTTCACCTTACCAGAACATGGGGTGATCCAGGCTTCGGAAGTCCTGCCAGAGGGAGAAATATGGCTGCCAGTGGGAGTTGCTGGCTGTGTACTCGTGTAGCAAGGCCAGCAGGAGAGGGACCCAACCAGACTGGCTCTGCAGGGACTCCTCGGCTGTAGAACCAGACAGGATGGAGAAAACCTAAGTTGTTCTGCATTTCAGAACCAAAATCTGATCTGAGAAGCCTCTGTGCCTGTCTTCAACTTGGAGACAGGGGTTTTTATTCCCATTTGTCTTGGGTTTGTCCTGAGCTGAACCAGGATCAGAAGCTGCTTCTCTGGAGTTATGGATGAGCTCTCCCAGGCACCACGGCCTTGCCCTCCTCAGCCTGAGGCTCTCGTGCCTTCAGGAACCAAGGAACTGTTCTTCTCAGTGTCCTGAGGAAAGCAGCATAGCACGCGTGCCTGTCACTTAGTAGTTGGAGATGCTGCACTAAGGGCCTTTTCTCCCTGTCCAGCACAGCTGTGAGCTCCCTTAGAGAAGCGAGGGGATACCCAGCCCCCTCCTTTACTACCTGCTATCTAACAGCCCTACAGCATCCTGCGTAAATCAGAAACGTTCCCGAGGCTTTACCACAGACTCATTTATTCCTTTAAAAGGCAAAGCAGATTCGAATGACACAAGAAGCTTGCACTCACCTTCCTCCAAGAGTGCGTGGATGGAGGTGGTGTGCTGGGACAGGAGCGCCGTGCGTGGGATGGTGAACAGCACTTCTCCCGCCCCCAGCTCCTCGGCGGCCAACATCCCGTACCCCGCCACCGCGCCCTCCCTGCTCAGCCGGACCTGGGGCCAGAGGGAGCGGTGAGGGGCGGAGCGAAGAGACCAGGGCGGACCTGGGGGATGGCCGGGCCGGCCCGCGGTACCTCACCTTGGGGTTCAGCTCCACCCCGGCCCGCCCGCACCATGCCAGGAACCTGGAAAGGGGTTCGGCACTACTCTTCCTCTGGGCGCCGCTCTCGACCGCCGCCTGTGGATGGAAGCATGGTGTGAAGGGGAAGGAGCCATGAGGCCAATCGCGGATCCCTTCAGCACCGCCGTCCCAAAGGCCGGTGTGTCCCCAATCCCCCAGGACCCCCCGGCTTCCCCCGTACCTTGAACCTCTTGGGCGCCGACGCCATGACACTGCCAACACGTGGTCCCGCACCACGTGGTCCCGAGCGGGCCCTTCCGGGTAGGCGGGGAAGCTCCGCCCCCATAGGCCGGGCTAACGGCGGCCAAA
>VYXC01010980.1:0-89358 GCA_013397175.1 Platysteira castanea
TCCACCAGCAGTGCAAGCAGATGTGGAGAACCAGCTGCAATTTAATTAAACACCAGTTAGACCAACACGTTAAAATTATCATTCAAACCTAAGTCTAGCCTAAAAAGGCAAAAATCTTAGTACAAAAGCTGTGCACGTGTATGAATGTGCACGGTCTCTGGATTCTCATGTGAGTAGTGTGTACAGCAGACCCGAAAAAGCTCATTTAGGCAGAATTCTGAATATTGCAGGATGGCAGGACCAGGGGCTCTGCCACTTGAAATGTCCACTGCTTATGGAAAAGTAAAAATCAATTTCCAGCTTTACCAGACCCACATCCTTTTATATTGGAAACCATGTGCTGCAGCGTGGGGCTAAAGTATATTTTCTTAGACAGAAAGAACAGGGTAAATAAAGTTTACTGTGCTGAAAAACAACTTTTATTATACAACGTAAATAGGTAACTCATAAAAAGAGCTGGGGAAAATTCAGTGAGGACTTGAAGCTGGAATTTGATTCAGAGACTTCCAATACCTGACAGTTTATTTCTTAACCCTGTTCCTGGGAGACTGGAGATTTTTCTCATGCAGAAAAAATATACTTAATTTTTTTTTGCTTGGAAATATTCTCATCAATTTTAATGACTTTTGCATCAGCCAAATTTTCAGCAATGACTTTTTTTTTCCTTCAGAACTAGTAATTTCCGAGGGAGTGAAGTTTTAAATAAATTGAGAGTGAGATTTTTTTTTTTTTTTAATTTCCTTGAGGAAAATACAATTGTAATTTAAAAAATTCTGCTTGTTGTCATCACCACTTTTTTTTTTCTGTAGAGATTTGGGTGTTGCAGGCAGGGCACTCTTGTTGCTTTTGGATCTCCATTCACTCACTCTAGCACAGCTCATACATCACCAAAAGGATCTGTCCTCTCTGTGCTTGGATTATAAATCTGAAAATACTCCTGGGATTGGTCTGGTACCCTAAAATCTCCCTACTGAGTGCTGACCCATCCCTAGTATCTAAAATGCTGGTTTTAAGTACAAGTCACAAATATGACTCCAACTTTTTTCTTTCAGATACGACACTGCAAATACTTGGAGAAACAGAAGTCCAAATGCAAATTTTCCTCTTTGTCTTTTGCGTTTGGCCATTTTGAGGCCTTGCACACGGAGTTTCTGAATGAGTTTAAGCTGGAGGAGTTAAAGCCTTATCTGAATTGTTCATTAGTTTACTCTTACATGGTGTCAATCTCCCAACCTTATTAGAAAAAAGGGGTTTTGGCCACAAATTCTTCCTTGCAGTAAATTGCAGCAATCCCTAATGTGGTTAACACTTTTAGCTGTTTTAAAAGTGCACATTTATTCAAGGCAATCTCTAATTTTAACGGCCAAAATCTAGTGTAGGAAGAAATTAAATGTCTGTATGTGGAAAACTCACCTCTAAGAGTAGAGGAAGAATAAAGAGTAACACTTTTAAATTTGTTTGCATCTCCAGAGATTTTATTATTAGATTACCTTGTCCTAATTAACTGGACTCTGAATTTCTTACTGGGAGTTCTCGTTCTATTTCAGACCCAGAGAGCTGATCTTAGATGGTTTATTGTTAATTTCCTCAAGTTTCTCCATCATTTTCCACTGTTGCTTTAGACAGGGATTGTCTTATGGAATAAAAATAGATTCATTTTAAATTTCTTTGCTGGAGGGCTGGCTGTTCCTCCTTTTGCTTTCTCCTCCCACCCAAGAGTCTTGATGGTATTTAAACAATAATATTGCTACTGCTCTTTTGGACTTTGAAGTGGCAGAGACTGAACCTTTGATAGGAAAAATCCTCACATAAAATCATTAAAATATTGGGAATGGTGGGAAGGACTGCAACCTAACAGATGTTGCTCCTGGCTCTCGGTGTGGTGTTGTGGCTGCTGCAGTTGTGTGAGGAGAAGCTCAGAGACTTTTCAGAACTTGGATCAGTCCTGTCTGTGGCTTTACATGGAACGGGATTTTTGGGAGAGATAATTGTTTTTAAGGTGTCAGCAAAAGCTCAAACCTTTATCATTGCTGAGCAGGTTGAAGTGCTCCAGGTTTTTTTTTTGTGTGCTTTGGAGATGTGCAAGATTTCTGAGGCTCTCTCTGCTGGGAGTGCTGTAGATGGAACACCGGGTTTTGCTCGTAGCTTGAACCATTTTTGACCTTTTCCCCTGCAAACTGGCAATTAATGTTTCCAGACCTTGTCAGCACATGAAAATGTGAGATAATTGCTGTATTTTCGAGAGAAATCACTGCGAGCTGAATTTCAAGACAAGTATTTTCACCTGGGTAAAACCCGGGCTGTGGCTGCTGTCAGTTTTCAGTGTGCTGGGGTTTCACTGGTCCTGGCGAAAATGGAAGGGGAAATTTGGTTTGCATCTGCTCAGTGGTGGTAATTTGTGGTCAAGTGTGGCAGCCCCGAGTATCCCTCTGACTGTCCAGGGGGGTCTGGAACCCCTCCAGACCTATTCTGAACCCTGGCAGAAAGCTCAGAATTCCGTTTTCAAACCTTTTCCCTGGACAAAATTGCCGACATTAAGAGATGAAATGCAAANGTGCCTGCTCCAGACTCTGAGAGATAAGAAAAGATAAACAACCTGAACACAAACCTGCAGGAGTCTCCAGTCTTTCTTGGCTGGGGCATGGGACTTTTTAAGATCAAGAAACAGCCATAAAACACTCTACGAACTGTGTGGGGGTAGAACACCCACTACAGTCAAGGGGAGAGCTGGCCTGGGGGGTTCACTCCTCTGGAAGCAGGAATGGGGAGATGGAGCAGCCCGTGGGTGAGGGAAGCTGCCCGTGGTGGTGAGTATGGACCAGCCACAGCATTGCCTCGTGGATATCACGGAATTCCAGGGCTCTGGGGCTGCCTTGGGGCAGCAGAGCTGGGAATGGGTTCGTGTGGTGCTCACAGGAGTGATTTGGGTGTGAGGGTGTGAAGGAGCCTGCTTGTGATTCCTCCTTGCAGTTCTGCTCCTTGTACTTGTGGCCACAGGACGCGGCCCAAGGCGTTGCTCTTTCATTTATTTACTTTTCCTTTCTTTAATGTTCCAACACAAATAGGTTTAATTTGCCTCCAGAGGTGCACTCGAAATTGCCCAGCAAAAGAAACATCTGGAAACTGCTGAATTGCTGCTTCTTTCAGTCAGGGGATACCTCGAAGGGTTCTTAGCATAATGCAAATCTGGGGACTCTGGTTTGGACAAATTAAAATCTGTCTGGCTCCAGCAGTGTGCTTTTCATTCTGTCTCCAAGAATTACATGTTTCTGCTACAGCATTGAGAGAAGACTGAGAAATAATGAAGTCTTTTGTCATGTATAATGTTCCAGCACAGAGTTTGTTTTGTGGTTAATGGTTTTTGTTATCCTGTCTCTACTTTAAGAGGGTCTGGGAAGTATAAAGAGCATACGAGTGACCCTTTTCAAAATTGCCTCTGCTTTGAGGTTGGGATGGGACTAGATGAACTCAATGTGGTCTTTCCAACCCAAATTGCTTCATGACTTTTGTTATATTTGCCTATCTGGGATGTTGGTGTGATGTAATTACTGCAACAGGAAGCTGAAAAACTTTGTCTGGTTTAGCTTCCCCTCTTGGGATGATCTTAACAAAAAAATCCAATTCTACCCAGAGCTTGCCTTTTGGTGTTGCAAATATTTATTCTTCGTGCACGTGGGCAGATGGGTGACTTCTGCAGGGAGCCCCGTGAGCGCTGCTTCTCAAAGCAGCCACCAATAAAATGAATACTTTTGAAAGACAGTTCTGCTTTTATGGAGCTGTTGCAATGCTTAATTACATATTTAAGGCTAAACCATAAACTAGATGTATTTGTTTTATGGTTGGCATAATCTCAGCAGTTTTCACTGCACTTGAGTTTATGGATAAATGGATTTCTGTGTGTATGAGCCATCAGAACTGTGTTTAAAAATAAATTATACATATCTCTGGTTAGTTTCCAGTTAGACTGATCTACAGGTTGTTAACAGTTCTGAGAGTGTGTTTGGCTTCAGTTTGACCAGAAGTTGTCCTGTCCTTGGGAGTTTCTCTTGGAAGAACATTCCCCAATAAGATACCAGCTGTCACTTGCAGCATCTCATCTGAAACAGGAAATTTCCCTTGATTTTGGTCTGACCTACACAAATACTTATCAGAGTCTTAGAAGCTAATACCCAAAGCAGAAAACCCAGGCAAACCCCAAACCAATATTCAGACATAGCATGCTTGTCCTATTTTTTTTTCTTCCTTTTGTTTTTTTTTTTTTAATTTTTATTTTCACTGCTCATTGTTTTGTTTCATCAGAATGCTCTCTGTTTTCTTCTTTCTCTTCTCAGTGTTAAGACCTTTTTAGGAGAACATGTACTTATTTAAGACTGGCTACTGGTTCTCCAGCTCTGAATTGTACCTTTATGAATCCTACAAGCCACTACCCCATAAGAGCAAATTAAATTTGGAGAAAGTCACCAGTGGGGAGAACTGTGCTGCTCTGAAGACAGGCTCCCTGTCTTTTTTTCCCCTTTTATATTACCTCTTTAAATGAGACGTTACATTTCAGAGGATGAATGTGGTAAAATATTTCTTTGTGTATTCCCCCAGTTGTTAATAAAATAAATAAGATCAGGCAAGTCAATGCACTTCTGAGCAAAGACTCATCTGTTTTTTTATTCTGTTGTATTTGTTGCAGTGTGGTTTTGGTTTTAATCCCGCAGGAGGCCACAGTTAGACTTGCCTTTTCTATCTTTTATCTATCTTTTAATAAAGCAGGACGAGGGTGTGGTTATTGTCAGAATTTACTTCTGGAACAGAGTAATAAATGAGGTTTTAATGGGAACTTGGAAACACTGATGATTTATGGCTTCCTACAACACTCATTAGACACATACATCAGTGTGCAACACGCCATAAATTATGGTACACGCTGTAAAAAGCCATAAATTGTCATTTTCAATGCGAGTTATCACCATTAAAGACTTTTATTCCCTGCTGTTAGCGTGAGTTTCCATGGCTTCCTCCCCAATTCCCTGACTAATGATTTCAGCAGCTGCAGGAAGATGACCCAGAGATGCAGTGGCTGATTAGGCAACACAATTGCCTTAAAGCTGTGAAGTCAGAGGTTAAACTGCTTTCTAGAGAAAATATGATCTGCTAGTCTGGGAACATCCTGAACACTGAGCATTTCTGAATATCACTTGCACTGACAGCATTATTTTTCCTCGCTGTTGCTAATATCTGCCTGCTGAAAACCAGAAATGCTTTAAAATACCAATATCAGTTTGCACCGAAGAGTCAGCTGCAGCAGAATCGAGATAAGCTCAGCCCTGTGGAGCAATCCAGTCTCTCCTGGTGCTCTGCCCATCTCAGAACTTGCAGCAGAGGAGATATTGCTGATATTGCTGCAGTACACTGTAGCAGTTGTAATGTTTTGAAGGGATGAGCCATCAAATCACCGGGTTGTGTGTTCGATGCTGTGCTCAAATCGACTGGAGTGGGGCTAAATAAGGTGAGGGAATTGCAGGGAATGCTCAGGGTTTTTTCTGGAGCAGCATTGGCTCCGGGGAAGGAGCTGTGCTCCTCCGAGCTGCAGCGGGTTCGTTTCCAGCCCTGTGCAGAGGCTGGTGCGGGAGGAAGGCAAGAAAGGCTCTGTTAAAATATATTTCTAATTTTAGCCACATTTGGGGTTCCTTTTGTGTGAAAAGAGAGTGGTACCTGTCAGGCTGCTGGCCATGAAGTGCCACGATGGAAATCACACCCTACAGCTTGCACATGCAATGCAAACCCCAGGGAATTTATCCTGGCTTTTCCAAGAAATTCCTCCTGACGAGTCCGTTCTTATCCCTGAACACTTGTGTGCACCGGGGCTCCCGGGGAGATTTTTTTCTTCATTAAACCTTACTTTAGTAAGTATCTTTCCTCATCCAGCCTCTTCCAGCTCAGGGAACTGAAGACAGAGAGGGACAGCTCTCTAAAAAGCCTGGTTGTAATCTTGTTTTAGGCATGATGAAAAGGCTCGTTCTGATAAAATGGATTTGGACATTTTACTGGCCATTTTTGTTGCATTATAGGAGAAGAGCTTTTTGTGCTCCTCCATCCCCCCATCCCTCTCGCTGACTACTAAAGCCCATTTTTGACTAAATCATGCCCTCTAGTGCGTCAGCTCAGTGGGATTCAAATTATAAACCTGTGTTGTGACCGAGGTGGGTTTTTTTTACTTTTCTCTCTCAGGCAGCTTGGATAATTAATCAAATGTAGTTCATATGAAGAGCTAATTTATACTTCTTGCCAGGTGAGAGAGAGGGCAGTGGTTCTGCAGTTGTGATGTGTTCCTAAAGCTGTCAGAGCGTGCAGGAGGGGAGCAGAGCTGGCTCTAATCCTGATTTAGCAGTAATTTCAGAGCTGTCCGTGGCTTGGGTGACCTCGAGAGCAGCACCAAGCGAGGAAAGAGGAGGCCAATTAGAAATAAATTCTAGTTTATTTCTTTGATTAGATCTACAGTGTCTAGTTGATCACACTGAAGAGGGCCAGTGAACATTAGGAAATTTTTTAAAAGTTACCTGAAGTAAATATATAACCTGAATAAAATAACTGTTGGCTTAAGTCAGGGAATACCTCTTAGATTCAGGGGTGATGAACAACTTTTTGCTGACTGCTGATCCCACCCATGGCTTCAACTCATCCCGAGGGCTGCAATTTGTGGTTTGGTGACAGCAGAAGAGATCATCCCCTGCTTTAAAATACTCTCATACTTTATGTATTTAATTACATTTCGTATTTTACAGTAATGGCAGCAGTGTCTGTGAAATGTGTTTGCCATTGTCCGAGTGATCTGGATTTATTGCAGCAGCAGCTCTTGTGCCATCAGTTCCCTCTTGCCTTTGTTGTCCTGGTTTTTGCTGAGCCTTCTGTGTAAGATATGAAGTCAGAATTCTTTCCTCACACNTACTTCGTGCTCCGTGTGTGTGTCATTAAATAAAGCATCTTTCCTGAAAAAAATTGAAGCTCTAGTCCTGCTGAATTATTTTACAACTTTTAAGATGTGGAATTATTCACGAGCTGAAGTTTTTTGTGCTTTCGACTCTTACCTTAAAAGTTTGCGTAAGAAAATAATTTTGTTCTTATGAAAACTAGGTCTCAAATTAATTTTGATGCTGTACTTGATTTACATTGAGGGTTTTTTTTAAAAAATTTGCTTTAAAAACCTAAAAATTTGAAATTTTACTGAATGGAAATGTGATAAATTCAGTTTCAGTGAGAGAGTTTACTTATGATTTACTTTAATGTTGTTTCAAAATAGTGGTTTTTTGGTTGGGTTTTCTATTTGGTTTTAGTTTGATTTTTTAAATGAATGTTTTCACATTTTGGAAATTGACCATGTTGACTTCTTCTTGGTTAACTTTTTTTGGGCGATGATGAGAAGTCATAACTTGTGAAACAGTTAGAATTTGGGAATAATTTATTTTTCGTCTGTTCAAGAGTCACTTTTAAGCAGTCACATGCCTATATCTCAAGATGCTGTGATTTTTTTACCCTTCTCCTGCAATAATTGGACAAAAAAAAATTAGAACTACAGAATATGCAATCTAACAGTTGAATTTAAGGATGCCATAACAACCTCTGACTGCAGTTGGGATTTGAAGGCGGGCAGGTGTGGGATTTCCTCATCTGTGACAAAGTCTCTTTATATCCTGGGTGAGTTAGTGCAGCCCCTCAGTCCTGGAGGAGTTACTGCATCCTGCCACACAAATTTTGGGACAGCGACTCAGTCTGCAAGGCCCCCTAGAAATAGTAAATATTAGAATATTAGAAATAGTAAATACAGACTGAGCATGGAAGGGTCCCATGGTTTTTGTGTCACCAGGTTTGCCATGTTTATGTCAGGCCAGGTTTAAGAACAAAAAGAATCCACCTGCTAATCTTCAGCAAAGCTTCTGCACTTTACTTGAGGAAATTTTAAATGCAATAAAGGGCAGAACTACTAAGTTGGTATTTTGAGCAATAATTTCTGTTTGGAGACTGTGCTCAAGAGACTTCATGGTTTTGTCCTGGGCAGGATTTGTGATTTCTCTCCTGTGTCCCACTCACTGTGGTTCCAACAGTGCCAGCACGCTCCAGGTCTGCTGTTCAGTAACAGATGTTCTTTCCTCTTCTGCACAAAGTAACTGCAGCTGATACTTAATCAGAAATATCTCTAAGAAGATATTTTTAAATTAAAACGATATAAATTACTTCAAGATTACCACAGGCTTGAAATATACAGACTGCATTTATTTGTTTTGAATTGATGAATTGTTTATGGAGCCCATACACACATCGCCTTTTGTTCCAAAATGAATGGGTAGAAGAATTTGGAAACATTGGCTGAAAATTTTCTTTCCATTTCGAGCGTGCCTCTCCCTAGCTATTAGTCAGCTGTGTATATGAGAACTCTGTCTGGATGAAAATAAATCAGTTGTGCTGATTAAAAGTAGCTTAATTGTTGTCTTCCAGTTGCAAGGATATTACAAAAAGGATATTACAAAGCTTTCTCTTTCCAATGCTTAAAACCCTCTTTCTGATTTCTCACCTAAATTTATTTACGGCCACAGTTTGTCTTTCTGACTTGAGATTTTGAATATCCTTTGCTAATACCCAAATTAAAGTACAGACTACACCCCAAACATTTGCTCTTTGGAGTTTTTTAAGATCCCAGTGAAAAGTCCTCTGTGGTAGTACCTTGAGCTGGAAGAGGAGAGCTCTTTTTTGGAAGCAAATTAATTCTTATATTCTCTTCTCTGCTGGATGTTTCACACTGATATCCACTGGATATTAAAACATCCACAACTTCTGTAGCTGGCCTTGAACTTGGACATTGGCAGGTAAAGTGTTAATGAAATATTATAATGTTCAACTTCTTTGCTGACTAAAAGCAGCAGGTAAAAAATAAGGTTTAGTCCAAATTCCTTCATCTGGGCCAGAGTTGATTTTGTAAAAACATTGTGGGAAGAGGATGGAATTCATCAGTTGTGCAGTAGAGGAGTAGGAACATGGAGAGTGAATTCCACTCCTGATTATGTCCTGGAGCAATTCTGGATTTGCCTTTCCCAACTGGCTTTTGATTTGCTTCTGTACAAAAAGCAGCTGATATCACGTTTTCAAACGGATATTCATCCATTTTAAAGGTCCAAAAACTTAAATCTTATTTCATGATTAATCTTCAAACTTGGAGATTGTTTGTGGCATAGATTTTGTTCTTTTGTCCTTCCTCCGCTGACAACAATTTCTGCAGAGGATTGGCACGAGTTTGAGGCACCCCAGTCGTCGTTGTGCTTCTCCAGAAGAGGCTGCAGGAAGGACAGAGTGTCATTACTGCTTGCTGTGGAACAAGTATTTTCATCTGGCGGCTCAGTGGAAACCAGAAACTGATGATCTTGTGCAGGTGTAGATTTTTCAGATTACAAGACAAAAAATGCAGCCTGGTGTGAAAACTCAGCTGCTACACTCATGAAACACTTGCTGGTATCCCCAAGGGTTTTCTGAAGCTGCTAGTGCTCAACACTATCAAAGAGACCCAAAATGACATTTTACTAGAAATTTTTGGAAGTTCTCTGTCTCTGTAGTAGCAAGGAGAAGTTAAAAATGAGAATCACAGGGGGCAGATTCATTGCTAGTGCAGCATGTAAAAAACCTTTGTGCTGGGAAATTGAATTATATTTAAAAAACATGAGGAGAATGTTTCTGGTTTCTAAGGAAGCCTTACAAAGGCGGGATGGTGATGGAGGGGAGGAACAGTATTTTTAGGTGGAGTTATTTATTTGTACTTTGTAAAAACTGTAATGTGATTTCAAGAAGCCAGTGAAGTGAATTGTTTCACTTACACAGAACCCTGTGGCTTTCAGGCCACTTCCAGGCATCTTTTCTTCCACCAGGAGCACCCTAACAGCTCCTGCAGGAATTTGTTGCCTTTTTCTCTCCTTTCCCAGCTGTTCCTGAGGGGACTCAGCCACCCCGGAGCTTTGTGTGCTCCGAGTAGAGAGCAGCAAAGCTGGGGGTGGCAAAGGACAGCCTGGAGCAGCCACTTTTCTTCCTAATTCCTTATTTTTTCTCCCTCCCCTGGAGGTCTTGCTGGCTAAAATGCCCGGGGATATAGGTATAACTAAGCTGGTATCCATCTAATGAACCACTGGGTGTCAATTCTTCCATGAATGCAGTGGAGGGAAGGTACTGCTGCTGTTTAATCCCAAATGTTCTTGCACTGAAATAGCAAAATGTGAGATCTTTCTTTTCCCTGGCATACTTTTGCAGAAGTACTTTTTCGTTTGCTTGGTTTATGAGATGTATATTCTTGATTAAGCTCCTTGTTAATTTTCTTTCAATATATTATTATTGTGGTTACTGCAAAAATTCAGTTCATGCGAAAGCAGCTGAATGTTTTGGTGGCCTTTTCTAAATCCCTGCGGTTGTAATAATTCCAAAGATTTGTAATAATTCAAGGCAACAGATCTGTGGAACTTTTAGTAACAAATTTGGAGGCTAGGGGGATTCCAAGATCAACACTGTACAGAAAAAAGCTGTGGAGCTGTACTGGGGCACTCCACGACTCTGCCAATGGGCAGGTAATTAAAAAATAGAGGGGGACGTGCTGCAAGGGAGTGGTGAGGGTGGCAGGACTGCACAGTTTGGCTTCAGCGAGGTAAATTGCTGACAAAATGCTGAGTGTCAGACTTCTGGTTCTTCTTTTGACCTCTATAAGGTTTGAAAACAAAAATAAATTAAAAATAAATCTTAATGTGGCAGTTAGGAGATTAAAAGAGGTGGGGAGCTCATGCGAGCCAATAGAGGAAATACTGAGAGCAGCAGTGATTGCTGGGAAGAGAAACAAAAAAAGAGTGGTCATGTTTTAAGCATTCTGGAAATATTATTGATACATTCGATCCCTCTGGCCATAATCAGCTTTTTGAACACAGGAGGAAAAAGAGTGGAGCAATTTACTGGATCATTCTGAATAAATACTTCACAGAGGAAAATGTATTCAGTGAAAGTAATATTTTTTCTCGGAAATGTTTAATGGCACATTAGACTTACCTCTAATGTATTGTAAATGATTAGTGGAATAATCTTGAGGAATGGCTTTGAGATCATTACTGACTTGTACGTATTTATTACTGAGAATTCAATTTTGACGTGCCAGTGGTGTGACACTGTTTTTGGAATTTGCATAACAAAACTTCTGGGTTGCCTACTTTAGCAAGCAGTGAAAAATAGGTTAGTGACAGTATAAAAAAAATAAAACACACGTTTCCATCAATATTCCAGCCAAGCCAGCAGAATTTTATGCAGAATTTTAGTATTGCAAAGAGGAAGGGCAGATGAGGAGAGTAGATCAGCCAGAATCAAATCTTACTAATGAACACCTAAAATTCATCCTGTTGGTGAAGCAACAGTGAAACATTTTCTCTCTCCCTTGTACAGCTGAATCCTGGACAAGCCTGTATCTGCAAAGCAGAGTGAATCCTTTTCCCCCTCTTGTATTGTGTGCAAACTCTCTATTTTCCTTTCCACATTCAGAGATACATTACCTTTTGAATTATTATAAAGATGACTGTTCACTGCGAGCCTACTCTGTTTATCTTTAAGCATCCTGATCTGAGCCTGAGAGTTATAATCTTCAGCTTTGCACGCCCAGAGCTGATGTTTCACTCTCCAGCCCTGCCTTGTGATGCTACCGTGCTTGAAGTGCTGCTTCAAACAAAGCACAGATGTTTCCCCTGACACTACTCAGAATCATTCTGGTTAAATGTCAAGGGGCTGTCACTTCTTGCATGGGTGGTTCTGCAGTGGGCTGGGCTCGCTCGGATGAGTGAACCGAGAGGAATACAATCAAGTGTTTTAGAATGGGATGTCTTTCCACTTGTCTGTCTCACCTGGTTGTTTCTCTGCCAGCATTATCTGGCATTTCTCATGTCAGAGGAATGCTGTCAGTGCCAGTTTGGGATCTATACCTGTTGCCCTGGTTTTTGTAAGCCTTCTGTTTTTAACCTTTGAGTTAAATTCTTTTTCATACAGTTTCATGTAAACAATAGCCAGTGTTTACTTAACGGTATTTTCTGTTTTTCATTCCTTTGGTGATATAACAACTTTAATGAGCACCTTTCTTCTCCAGTGGGATGGAGAAGGAAGTGACATGCTCTCCAATCCCTTGTGGAGTTGGGACGTGTATAAGAATGAAATAATGTAAATAAATCCATCCATTTTCCTCCTTTCTGCTGAACCTGGCAGGTGTGAGAGCGTCTTTATTGTGTCTCCCCAGACACATATACCCACTTCAGTATTGGGCAGGCATGGAGCTGCTGCCACACCAAACATATTTTATTTTAGAATTTCCAGGCAGGAGTTGGTGTCCAGAGCTGTGGCACTGGGGACAGGCAGTGATTTGGGGTTTGGGCTTGTCTTTGGGGCTGGGTACAGGCTGGCTGGCCCGTGGCAGGTGGGCTGAGGGGTTTTTGGGTTGTTTGTCAGTGTGAGGGCAATCACAGCCGTGTCCCTGGGGGATGCTGGAAGCTGGGGGTGCTGCGGGTCCTGGGCGTGGCAGGGGTGGCATTAGGGGAGGTGGCACCTTGGCAGCCACTGTCACACACCTGATCCAGCCCAACCCTCTGTTTCTGACATTAATAACTGAAATACATCCAGGCTGGACCTGTCCTTGCAAACAGCCTGAGGAATAACAGCCCTGCATGCACACATGTGAAAGCACAATAAAGGACACTCTCACACCTGCCAGGTTCAGCAGAAAGGAGGGAAAAGAGAGACTTTATTTACCTTTAACATATTTTATAAGGTTCTCAACTCCACACGGGATTGGGGGACATGGCACTTCCTCCTCAATCCCACTGGAGAAAAAGGATGCTCATCAAAGTTCTCTTATCACAAAAGGAATAAAAAACAGAAAGGATGGTTAAGTCAACATTGGCTATTGTTTACATAAAACTGTGTGAAAATTCTCTGACTCCAAGGTTATAACAGAAGGCTTAGCAAAAAACAGAACAGCACACACACACAAACACGAGTGTGATAACACAGATTTCAGTCCTTGCACTTCTGGTTTGAGCTCTGCTGTGCTAACACACAGATTACACCCAGTTTTGACCTCACAAAGAACATTTAAATCAGCCCAAACCAGCCCAATTTGCAGCCAGCCCAGCGACTGGCTGGAGGCTCTGTGAGCTTCTCAGGAAACTCTCAGGATTTTTAACAAGTGTGGCAAAGTGACACAGGGGTTGTTTTGTGTGTCTTTGAGTACAGCTGTAAGCGAATTTGCCTTCCAGCTTTACACCTTTCTAGACATGTGTTCCAGGATTGTTTGAGAACACTCTCTGGGTTTGAGCTCAAAATTGAATATTTGCTGTAGGAAATGTCAAATTCAGAAGCAGCTTTTAATATCGGGTGGGTCAGTGACCTAGAAATCTGTTTCTAGAGATTCATTCTTGAACAGAATGTTAGAAATTCTGTAGGTAGGACGTTCTTGCCGTGTGTGACATTATCCACCCTTAATCACAACTTCAGTAAACATTTTACTCCCTTTTTTTTTTTTTTTTCTTTTGTTTTGGGCTTTTTACAATTTTTAGTCCAAGCCCCGAATTGCACTGAACAACTGAGTTTGCTGAAGGAGGTTATTTTTATTTTCTTTTTTATGGAAGGCAGGCAAATTGCAGCTGGTATGCAAATTTGTACACCCATTTTTTTTTTTACCTTTCTGTTGTAAAGAAAAGTTACATTTGCTTCAAGAAAATCTTGAACTAACTTAAATTCAACACTTTGCTGCCCATGACAAAGTTTGGGGATGTAAAAACTGAAATTTGTCACGTGCCAGACTGAAAATAGAGCTGTCCTGAGGAGCTCGGAGGGAGGAGGAGCGGGAGGTCTTAGTGGACAGAGGTATCGTGGGAAAAGCTGCCCAAATATATTGATTATTTCTGTGCAGCTGCTTTAAAGGATTTTACTCCCCAAAATCAATAACAACTGTTCATCAGTGTTAATGAATCAAAGTGACAATTAAAAGTTTTAAGAATTGGTGATGTAGGATGGAAAATTATACCCAGGTTAGTCTCTTGTATTTCTACATCACAGAAAGATTTTTAAAAATAGCAACACCCTTTCTTTAAGAAAAATTCAGTTTAATCAGTTTTTTCTAATTGCCTTAATCTGATTGAGCTTTGTGAATTTGGAAATGTTCCTGCCTTCACTGTTTGCTCGTTCAGAATAGGATTTCATCTCTGGTTCATCTCTCGTGGGTTTTTGTGCATCAATGTTTGGCTGTGCTTTAAACTGTTGACTTAATATGGAGTAAATGGATACGTTTTATACTGGTTGGCAGTAATTAAACTGAATTAATTGAGCTGTTCTGTTGTTTGTAGTAAGTACAATGGTGTATTAGTCCTTAATAGCTTTACCACTCAGTTTTCATGGTTCTACAGCTGTAATTGGACTTTTACACAGGCAGTTAAAGCATTTATTTTAATTATTTTTACTTTTAATAGCTAATGTTTAAGCCATGCTTTTACTTGAGTACAACTTGTCGGGCTGCCTGGCACTTTTTAATGATAAATAGGAAGTAAATTATGTATATGGCTTGAACGTATGAAAACACTGCCACCCATGCCACTGGTACTGATTGGCAGCTGGACTTAGGACTATTAATTAAAACTCTTTCATTTGTCCAGCCTGGACAATTTTCAGCCCATTTATGGGGGCTCATATCCATTGATCTTGTCCAAATCTCAGGATTTTGGCTGCAGGGATGCTATAGGTAATTAATTCTGTCAAAATTCTTTCTAGCATATTATCATCATTAAAATAATATAACAATATCATTTGTTCATTGTTTAATAAAAATGAGGCTATTTTGAGATATCTTAAAATTTTAGAACACCAGCCAGCTAAGCAGCAAAAGTTTCTATGTAGAAAGCTTGGCTCTCTTAGAAAAGGAAATTTTTTGTGTAATTATGTGTTCATAAGGGGGAAAAAGTCTTTGAAGTATCTTTGGGAATCAATCTCCGTAAAAATTTAATGTCACCTTGATGTTTTAATTGTGTGGGATCAAATGAAAACATGCAGAATTCTTGGTAGCTCACCAAGTCCTAATGTGCCTCTTCCTGTATTATTGAACTTCTTCGAGCCATTTATCAAACTGGTGAAGAGAAGGGAAAATTAAATGGGAAATGCTTCTCAGGGTCCAGCTGTGGTTTGTGAGCCCTTTCTGAACTGTTTAATTGAAGATGGAAAATAAGCAGTGGTGCAGCTTTTGCAGCTCCTAAACAGGGAGAGAGGGGGCTGTGGTTGTAAGCCAAGGTATTTTCCAGATTTGGAGCAAGAATTGAAGCAGCAGGAGACTTCGTGACCAATGAAGGTTTTAAATCTTTCGCTTTTGAGCTCAGGTAGCTGCAGTTAGGGAGGGTTTTTTAGCCCGGAAAACCCAGAAGGAATTTTTTTCCTGAAATAAGTGAGTGCAGTGGAGTTGGTGTCATGTGTGTGAGAAGCACCTGAGGGCAAACTGTGAGAAATTCCTCCTGGCAAAATATCAGTTCCTTGCTCAGGAAGTGATTGGGAATCAACAGGGATGCAGGAAGAGGTCTAATCAGGGAACATGGTGAAAATTTGTCTAGGAAATAAAATTTCCTGTGTATTTAATTATTCTCCAGCCTACTGACTTGGGGGCTGGGAGTAAAGTGGGTTTTTCTTGTGCAGTTATTTTTGTTCTTGTGAATGGTCTTAGACAAGGAGCAGTGTGACTCCACAGCTTTCTTCTCCACTTATCATATCAAATATGATAGGACCATTATCTGAAAAGTTTATCTGGGGATTTTAGTCATTTACTAGACTTGATTTTTTTTCAGAAACTGTGATTTAACATTGTCATGTTGTAAATAAAAGTAAGTGCAGTTTTAAAGGTAAATGACTAAATGGAAATGTTGAGTTCATGCTCTAAAATGTTTAAGGATTTTTTTTTTCTTCCTTTTTACTTTTCCCTTCCCTCTCCCTTTCTCCCCCAGTTCTATTACTGGCACACAATGTGAAATTCATGAGGTCAGAAACCATATCTCTTTTGATTTGTTGGATTTTTTTTTTTCCCCCCTAATATACCCTGGTGAAAATAAATCTCACTGGCCTGAACAACTGACAAATACAAGCTGTTCTAAAAGGACGAGCACATTTAAGCATCAAGTATTTTATGTGCCTATAAAGGTGGGTCACATCTGTTTAAATGAGTGGAGCACATCCAGAGCTTTCATGAGAGCTTCAGGTCTTAAAATATAATCTTTCCTGATTAGGGAGATTCACTGCCCGTTGTCAAATGCTGATGGAGTGGAAAGAATACATTTCCAGCCACATAAAAGTCACCTGAGTGTGGGGACTCCCTCATCAGCCACTGGATCTGTGTCCATAGGGGGTGAATTCCTGCTTTTAGGGGCTCACACCACTTCAGGTGCTCTCTGACCTTCCCCGTGTGCTGCAGGTGCTGCTGGAGATGGGGATACGAAAATTGCTGCTTGAAAGATCTTCTCTTATTTTCTCTAACCCTGTGGGAAAGTTCTCTCTCTCACAGAAGTTATCTGTAGAGTTCTTGTAAACCAGCTACACCCGCATATTGTTTATAGTGCCAGCAGAAAGATTTCCTGCATATTACTGAGCAATCCCCCCTTTGGGGTGGGTAAGAACTCGACCAATTAAACCATGAGAAACTTATCCTATGAAAGAGATTAAATAATTAAATAACCTCACTCTCTCTGGACATTCCCTGCTTGCTGCATCTCTCTCTCCCCTCTGGGACACAGGAGAAGCCACAGCTCTGGAGAGGGTTTGGCAGAGCAGGTGACTCCAGCACAGATCCCCCGTGGAAAACTCCTCAGTCCTCCCCTGCCCTGCCCGGATTTGGGTTTGCTGCTCTCCCCCCGAGCCAGGCTGTTGCTAGAGGACACAAAAAAAGAGATTCTGACACCTGCCAGGTTGAGCAGAAAGAGGAAAAGAGCAAAGTTTATTTACATTTCTCGTACTTTATAGGTTTCTCAATCCCACAAGGGATTGGAGGACATGTCACTGCCTCTTCAGTCCCACTGGTGAAAAAGGATGCTCATCAAACTTTCTGTGATAGCACAAAAATGTAAGCAAAAGAACAGCTGAGTAAACACTGGCTATTATTTACATTAAAGTGTGTGAAAATTTCTGACTCCAAGGTTACAACAGAAGGCTTTAGCAAAAAACAGGACAACACAAGGCTTTAAGTGCAGCCTGGTCCTGTAGGCACAAAATTCACTGTCACGGGCATTTCCACGGGTGTGCTCATGTTCCACACCCTGTATTTCATAAATGCTGATTTCTCATTGATAAATAACTTCCACTTTCTCATCGGATTTTCCCTGGATGAAGAGCCCTTGTCCTGGGAGGCTGCAGGAGAGGGGACTGGGCCCTTCTGCACATCCAGGGCTTGCACACGTGAGGTTCCAGCAAGGAGAACACTCTGTAGGACTGGGGGCTTTATCACACAATAATTTTGAATATTTTGTGACATCATACAATGTTAGGTTTCTCTGAAGGTGTTTTATATTTGATCCATGTGACATTGCATGTCCATTCTGAGTATGGGATACTGATGTAGATAGTGCTGGTGAAAATCAGGCTGTGGTCTGCTATGGGGAAAGAGGGTAAATACAAAACTAGAGCTGAGCTTTGGACACTAACACGTTATAAATACAAATTGCAAGTGAATAGATTTAATTATTCTCTTTTTTCTGCTGAGTGACCGTCCAGCAAATCAAACGTGGGGAGTTTGCTCTTTTTGTGTGGTTTTCAATTGCCTGCTGTGAAAGAAAATGGATATGGAAGAGAAGTTAGACATGCCTTAGTGTGTTCTGCCTTTGAGTGCATTGAAATATTCGTGCATTGAAGGAGATTACAACATGAACTCAATTACCACATTTTACTTCCACTGCAATTTTTCTCAATTTAGAGGCTGCTTATTCTATTAAAAGGGAAGACTTGAACTAATGGTGATTGGTGATCTGCCCTACTGACTTCTTTTTTACTGATTTAAATCAAGTTTCGTTGTGCCATTGAGGATATCATTTAATATCTATCAGTCCATTTATCCAATTTAGACACAGAAAAGGACCTAGAATGCATATTTTCAATAACACAGAGCTGAGGGTGAAATAGGTAAAAATGCAAATAAGGGCTGAATATATCCTCAATTCAAATGCTCCTAGGAGATGTCCTGGGTGCTGGAACCCAACTCTGTGCTGGCAGACTGTTAGGAAAGTCCCTGGTGTGAATTTGGCATGTTCAGACTAATGAGCTGTTATAGGAGAAAGTTAGTTACAGAAGGATGTTCTGGACTTCAGGCTGCTCTTAAAATGCTGTTTTTATTGCAGAGTCAAAGTGACAGCAGGCCAGGGTATTGGGCATACAGGGCTTTGCCTTACAGCTGCTAAGCTCAGCATTAGGCTTGGCCTAAAGCCTGAAGCCGATTTCTGTTTGAATTGCAAGACATTCTATACTTTTCTTGTTGAGTATCTTAATACATAATAACCAGTCAATAACATCCACAATACTTATACATTTGCCTATAGCCTATCATAAGTTCTAACATTTCCATATTATGTCAGTAACCATCCAATCACATGAGTTAGTGGTTATATTTTAAGCTTAACTTGTTTTTCTATTTTCTAACAGTGGAAAATTCTTAGACCTTTATTCTGCCTTCCACATCATCATGTCTTGTTTGCCTGTGGTATCTTTTTGCTTGGTAAAAACATGCTCTTTATTTACTTGTATTCTTCTTGAGACTTATTTACTTGCTTAAAAACATGTTTTTTCTTGTAGTCAAACAAATCCTTTGCTCTAGCCACAAAATCTCCTTCCAACTCATCAGCAACCTTTGAGTTCTCAGCCACCCAGCACCACTGGTTCAGCAAAACCTCTTTTACTCTACATCAAAACTTGCTTTCATTTCTATTTCTTCCTCAGTATCTCCACTCAAAGACCTTTCTGCCAGACTTACATTGCTATGAAACTTTCCTGTCAAGCTTTCATTCTCCCCAGCAAGCTGTGAGAGCAGGTCCCTGCCTTGGTTTGGCAGCCAGAGGTTCAGAGAGTGCCTGCAAACGGGGCCACGTGGGCTCTGCCAGGTCCCACTTCGGTTTTGCAACATCAGCTCCACGCTGAGCCCCTGGAAACTCTTTAATCTCTCTTCCCATCCCTGGTGCATGTGGGGTTTTGAGCGTTAGAACATCTTTAATTACCATTATTGAAGGTCTTTCAACTTGGAAAATTGGAAATATATTCCAGCAGAGACTGGGCCGTGGTAATTGGCATTTGTTGCAATGTCTGCACAAAGTTGTTCCTACTCCAGTCTGCTGCAGAAAAGATTGTTTGCTGATTTTCCCAGAAGTATAAAATTAATTCAATCCAGGCTCTATCAAGTAATTTTTGTTTGTGAAATGAAATTGCAGTTTCTCAAACTGTGAATTATTAAAGTCTGCTTTGCCCAGAAAGGTTTTTGAGATCCAGAGCAGCACTCTTTCCTTTCATTCACATTAATCAGAACAGTGTGGTTGCCACAGCTCAATATTCTGTGCTGTCGTGGGAAGGTATAGAAGTGTCAGTGCTAAAAGGTTTTATAAAATACAACTGACTTTTTAAAAAAACTAAATAATTTTGTGGTGTTTTTATCCAAACCACCTACATTCAACTATAACCAGTATTTTGGCATACGATTGTGAAAAAGACCCTTCAGAACTGTCCTGTCAATTGTTTGGGGTTTGATTTCTTTGTTTTGGGTTTGATTTTCTATCTCGGAGCTCCTTCGAGTGTCTCAGTGACATTTCATGAGCGGTGATGTGGTGATTATTCCATGGGAGCAATTAAAAGTGCACGTGCAGGCTGGTAATCAACGTTCTCATGGACAATTATGCACTCTGAGGGTGGCTAACCCCTGGCACAGGCTGCCTGCAGAGGTGAAGGACTTTATAATTTTGGAGGATTTTGGTAAACGGCAGAGCAAACCCCTGAGCAAAGCAATCATTTTAAGCCAATGGAATGTTCCAAGTCAGAAGGTGAAAACACAGCGATCAGGAAAAATTCCTCCAAAGCAGCCTCTAATTATCTTCTTGAATATTTAAAAGTGGCTTAGGTTCGCTGACGTTTGGTTGTACGTTGAGGTTTTTGGAATCCTTCATACCAGTCTCAGGAAATAATATTAGTCCCTAAAATAAAATCTGATCTCTTAAACCTTAAAACACCTTCCTGAACATTGTTGAGCCTACAAGATGCCAGGAATGCTGGTTCAGACTTCATGTGCATGGGGAGGGTGAAGTCCCAGAGGTGCTTTTGTCCTCACCCTGCTGAATTCCTGCCCTGGGCTTGTCCTGCTGATGGTCACATCTCTGCCATTCATCCTCCTACACCCAACTTTCTCAATCCACTCTTTTTTGGTGGCCAAGAAACTCATTTAAAATAATCAGAAGATCCTGTTTTGTGTTTAACTCTCACTTTTGAGTGTAGGTTCTTGTAGATCTTCTGGAATTAAGTGCTTAGGACAGCTCTGAACCAGGGCTAGAGTGGGCAGCCAAGGCCACGTGGAGTGGGATTTCTTGGGTTAGGATGAGGAGCTTATATGGGAGCAAGAAGGATGCAAGATGTGAATCTGTGCACAGATTTATTTTATTCATTAGTTCCTGGTGATCAGGGCTCTCTAAGTGCTCGAGTCCCAGGGTTTGGGTGGTTGCTGTTGAGAACTGTCAGAGTAGATACAGGTTGGTAATTTGTTATTGATTCTTGCTGCCCATACTGCTGATATTTTGCATAAATCCCTGAATTTTCTTGGCACGACTGTGCCACCAGCTTTGTTGCTCTGGACGCATGGCTTAATTGATATTTTTGCCTGTTGCCCTGGGTTTTCCTAAGCCTTCTGTGTTTAACCTTGGAGTCAGATTCTTTCACACAGTTTCATGTAAACAATAGCCAATGTTTACTTAACGGTATTTTCTGTTTTTCGTTCCTTTTGTGATAAGAGAACTTTAATGAGCATCTTTCTTCTCCAGTGGGATTGGGAAGGAAGTGACATGTCCTCCAATCCCTTGTGGAGTTGGGAATTGTATAAGAATGTGAAATCTGTAAATACTAAAGTCTTTTCCCTCCTTTCTGCTGAACCTGGCAGGTGTGAGAGCCTCTTTATTGTGTCTTCCCAGACACATTTGCCCCATGTATTTTTTTGATTCCACATTAGTTTATGATGTGAATTCCATGGAGATGCTTGGATGACCCTGTTCTCTCGAATGATGTGCAGGATCTTTGCTTTCTTTCCAAAACCAGTGAATAATACACAGGCTTAATCAATTATCTCCTCAAGGTTTGTCATTGAGGCATTTTGATATCTCATAATGTGCCTGATACACTCAGGAACAAGAGAGATACGTGGACAAGATCTATAAATGACTTAGGTATTGACCATCAGTCATTTTAATTAGCAAATCTCTGCATACTCTGGAATCAATTTGTTCAATTAGGAATTAACAGAGGTACCTAGTCAGGGTAGAATGTTAGTTTTGAAATGCTAAAATTGGCAGTGTTACCAGATGCTACAGACAAAAAATAATTGGAGCAGCTGGAGTAGAAATGGGATATTGTTAAATATGCTCCTGGTTTATGATGTTCTCTTTTACAAGCGTGCTCTTTGAAGTGAAATTGGTCACTTACTGGATTTGGCTTGATCATTTCTTTCTGCTGAATAATTACACCGTTAATTTTCATGACTAAAAGCTGGTAATCCAGGACATAATTAACGAAACTTTAATTGACTAATTGTAAGCTGATCACTCAGTGATGTAATTAATAACTGAACTGACTTCCTGGAGGCTGCTGTGACAGCAGCGCTGAAGGCACAGGTTCTTTGCTGCCAGAACTAACAGAGCAGGGGTGGTGTCAGAGGCTGTCCCAGGTGGGGCAGAACCTCTCCTGGAGGTTTATTTCATGTCCAGGGCTTTTCCTCTCATCTTTTCTGAGACAACAAATGGCATTAAATGTAACCAATCCATTAAATGTAACCAATCTATTAAATGTAAACATAAGCCAATGAGGGTCCCTTTATTAAGGAAAAACCCAAACCAAGCAATCACCACCCAAACAATTAACAACCCCCTCTCCCTGCCAAAAACCCCAAACACCCGAACCAAAGGGGAAAAACAACACAAAACAAACAACGATTCAGAAATAGTTTGGGTTCAGGCTTGTGAGTTAAGGTGGAAAACTCTCCACGGCAAGTTTGAGTGGTTCATTTACACCCCATCGGATGCTTTATGTAGAAGTGGAACACAGGAGACACTGCATTTTTGCTCCTTCCTGTTGATCACTCCCTTCCAGTATCATTTATTTCAACATTGATAAGATACAGATTAAAGGGTGGCAGAATATTTTGCTCCCGAGTGTGGTTTGCAAGCTGATTTCCACTTCCTGCATGGGGAGATTTTAAGATAAACACCTCAGAAATCATGACTGGAAGAGGAGAAGTTTCTAGGTGCTGAATTGAAGTGCAATTTTTGTGAGCACCTCTGTTACAAATATAACAGATTTACATCTGGTTGGGGGTTTTTTGTGGAGTGTTAAAACCTGGCGTTCATTGCTGTCATTTTTTTTCCTGCCTGCTGCCTTGTGAGCCACGAGTGCTGCTGTCATTAGAGCATTTCTGTGACATTTCTGTCAGCACTTTCTTCCACCAAGGTATTCTCCTCTTCTCTGGCAAAGAAGGATCTTTTAAACTTTTAACTCTGCTTATGACTCTTTCTTCCATACTCTCTAATTTGTTGCTAAGAATAACAACTGGCTTGGAGTGCATCGCCTCCTTCTAGAAAGGTGTGACAGCAGTTAAATTTCCTGGCATCATCTCTTTAACTAACATTCCTTACATTTGCACTGTTAGTAAAATCAGAAGGAATGTAAGATAATGGTAGTTCAGTAATTTCAATTAGACTCAGCTCAGGCTCCTAAATGCTTCGATAATATTTTGAGTTTTCACAAAACAGAGGGAGAGAGAAAGGAGCATCCTTCCATGTCCAGTCTCAGTTTATTCACAGTAATTATGACTGGAAGCTGAGTGTGGGAGCACTGGGCAGCCACTGCATTGTGCAAGTCAAAGAGAAAGAGCTGGATAATGCAAGAACCTTCTTGAGCTGTTCAAAATAGCACAGAAATGAAATTTCAGAGTTACCCTTTCATATCTTTTTCCTCCTTGCTGCAGGTCACTCAGCTTTCTTCTTTTCATGAGCGGGTGAATTTATCTCGATGGGGTTTTTACCAAGTGACTTTTTCCCTCCTAAAACTCTCACTTCGTGCCCCATGTAGTTCTTTTAATGGAAATAAATTCCTAAGGACTGCAGGCTGGCTCAGGAGAAGGCAGGCCTACAGAAAGACCAGGTTTATAATGAGGAGGGAGTTCATATTATGACACAGACCTTGGTATAGAGATCACAGTGATGAGTAGAAGGAAGAGTTCCCATTTAAATGGAAATATCTGAGTCGATTATTTTCCTAAAAAACTCTCTTTCTGCATATTTTGATGCCCAAACAGTGTGAATTTCCTGCCTTTATCTAGACTGATATATTTGCTGATATTGGCTATCAAATTTTCTGAGGAAATGTACTTTTTTCTTTGTTGAGAAATGGAGCATTGGGGATATTGTTATGAAAAATCCAGATCTGAGAATAATTGTGTCTGCAGGCTATGCCAGCCTTTGCTGCAGTTAAATTCCTCAATATCTCCAGTCTATAGACACCTCATTCCCTGGGAAAGGAAGAGTTTGAAGTCAGAGACCACTGAAACGTGCATCACCAGCTGTAGGAAAGAGAGCAGAAAAGGAATGCAAGGATTTGGGCATGAAGATCTTAAATTTTGAATGATAAAAACCTTTCCAGGATTTGGAATCTCAGCAGAGAAACCATGTAATGAACTCTGCAGAGTGGAATAGGACAGGGAGGGTCCATGGTCGGTTTATTTCAGGATTCAGGGGCACTGGGAGCAGGCAGAGGTTATTGTTCTGTCATTTGGATTGTCCCTGCCAATCAGCCTCGAGTTTGGTTAAAGTTCTTGCCAGAATCAGCTCTCACCCTGTAAACACCTCAGATCCTGGTAGGAGTCAAAGCAAATCAAGGGAAGATTTTCATCCGCTGCATTACAGTTTGATTTTAGTATTTAATTTAATAAATCCAGTATTTATTTAATAAATACGAAATAAATATGTAATAAATTAAAAATGATTTAATAAAAACGAAATAAATTCGGTATTTATTTAGTAAATAATAATATTTATTATTGATTTGGCAAAGAAATGGCAGCTTTAAAACCAGCAGGTTTTTCATTCCCAGAAGAGCTCAGGACTGGGAAGCTCACAGAGCTCTGTGGTGCTGGGTAAGGCAGAGGCACAGAAGGCAGGGGAAGAAGGCAAAATGCTTAATTACACCAATTAAATTATAATGTAAAATGGCAAAACCTGCTGCAGGTAGAACCACTACTTCTGCTTTTTAAAAATAATTTAAGGGAGGCATCAAACTGTAAACCTACAGAGAATAACAAGTGATGTTTCTACCCTGAGAGGGACAGCACACCACCCACAGCCTCGAAAAATTGACTTATCCTCATCAAACCACATCTTCTTGAAGCAACAGATTGAAAACAAACCACTTATGGGTTTTACAGGCAGCAGCAGTGCCCCGGACAGGAGATTTCCATAAGAATTGAACATTCTGTCTGCTCTTGCAGTGCCAGAATTGGAGTATTTTTTAACTTGGCTTCATTGCAAACGGTGTTGTGGAATAATCATGAAATTTACCTGCCTAGACAGTCTGTTTGCTCATATTTCACCTAATGGTAATGAAAAATGACTGCTATTTTCCTTGCTTGTCAAACCCAAGTTATTTAACCCTGATGAATGGCGAGGGTGATAACGTAGGTAATATTTTTACAGCTGGTGATGCTGAGTTGTAGAAGTTCTAATTTACTGTGCAATTCCAGGACAAATATGGTAGGGGACAACTTTTATTTAATAGAAAAATTGTCTTTTGCTCTGCGAGATCTCCTCTCACAGAGTATCTCCAAGTAAATCCTGAGGCTGTTAAAGTTAGCAGGAGTTTTGGAAGCAGTTTGAGGTGTGGATTGACCCTGATTGTAAACAGGATGATGAGTCCTCCCTCATTTTAGAGCTGAGAGACCTAGAAAAAATTGGATTTTTTTTTCTCTTTTTTCAAAGTATAGCACTAAGAGGAGGTTTTGCCAGGAGAAGGTGAAGAAAATGCAGAGGTGAAGCAGTTTAGCCTCACATGAAAATGGCAGCAATCAGAGTAATGTGGGCTTTGGCTTGGTTTGGGAAGGAGTTAACTGAAATAAACGGCTCAGCTGGGATGTGTGAAACAGCAGTTCCTGGGATTGGCTCCTGACTGCATCAGACCAAGTGCAGGAACCAAAAAATTGACCTCTCATGGGCACTGGGGAATCCTGGTGTGCAGCAGAGCCCTCGGCACAGTGGGGCAGGTTCTGGTGGCCTGCAGGCTTTTGGGAGACTCTTGAAGTGTTATAAGTACATATTATATTCTTGGCTTTTCACAAATATTAAAATAAATGTTATACGTGTAATGTTAAAAAACTTCACTGTATGAATATAGTTTAGTTTACTTTTTGCTATTAACAAAACTTAAAAATAGTAGTGTGATAGATATATATTTCTTAGACTATACCATGATATGTGGAATGCTTCTTTTAATCATGTAAATTAACTCAGAGAATGATAAAGATAATTCCCCACATTCTTGGATTATCCTATCTGGATAATGAAGATAATGGTGCCAAACCCCAGAGGTGACAGGACGAGTCCCAAGGAGATTTAATCTGCAGGATGGGACCCCAAGAAGTAATAAAATGCTAAATGATTTTGCAAGAGGGAATGGGGGGGTTTGACACCAGGAGAGTACTAAAAAAGGAGTGGTTGAATCATGCATGAGGGTCTATGCACATGCAACATGCTGGCACATTCAAAGAAATGTTTTCTGAGTTAAGGTGTGCTCCTGGCTGCATGCCAAGCACCCAGCCTTTTTCTTTCCTGTCTCCTAATTGTTCTTTTATTAAACCCTTTAAAATTTTACCAGAAGACTGAACCTCATTTTCCACACTCAGAAAAGGCTCTCTTTGAGGTTTCTGGCTCGACTTGCACTCAATACAAAACTTGTATCATATCCACATAGCTCATGAGCAGGAGAGGCACATGCCTAGAGTGAACCCAAAGACATCATCAGAGTTGTCTCTAAACAAACATTTCAGGCATTTTAAAATGCTTTTTTCATCTTATTGTCATGGCTTTACCCGTTTGCTGCGGGTTTTTTCCTGTGTTGTGTTTGTGAATGTGCACGTTTGTCCCTGTTTGTTTTTTATTCTGCTTGTGGATTTTACCTTTTGCCTTCACTTTCTTCCTCATCTCTTAACTGAAGTTGTGAAAGCAAAGGCTTAAATTTTGGGAGAGGGGTGGACATGAAAAGCACTCGTAACCCACACATGTCACTTTGAAGTTGTTCAATTTTTACTTTCTCCTTCCTAATCATTATTTATGCTTATTTTCTTCTCCACATCTAACTAGAAAACCTCTCAGTGAGTACCCTGGCTCGTCTGAGGCTGTTTTCTGGAGACAGGAGTGCACAGATAACTTGGTAGCTGCATCCTCCATCTCTTTCTGGCCGATTATTCACAGGTGTTTTTCTGCAAAGGTGTTTTTGGCCTATACAAGCTCCTCTGCGTGGTGGGGATAAATCTTTTGGTTTTGGTCATTCTTCATTTTGCACACTCGTGTGACAGTGAGCACCAGCTCACTCTCTCCTGAGGTGGTGTCGTGGTAGAAACAGCAGGGAGCTGAATTACTGAACACGACCCAAAGGAACAGACACAAAAGAATCTTTCTGGCCTGGTGAACAAAGCTGACTGCAGCAATTGCTCTGAGAGATTAAACCCAGCTCAGAGTTTTTTAGGGTTTTCCTTCCTGGCCTAGGAAAAGGGTGTGTTTATGAGTTTTTAGCTCACTGCACAGGGTACGGTCAAAGAGATGCAGGAGCCCCAAAGAAATAGAAGAACACAAATACCTGGTTTCTGTGACTGAGTTGGGAGAGGAAAGCTTAATATCATTATTTTATGTCTATTGTGAAAGAAAAGGAACACGGAATCTGTTTTCAGCAATCAAAATACCTTGGAGGAGGAAACTGAGACTTGTGAAAGGAAGAGAGACATGGTTGGAATCACGGGAAGTCTCTTCTTGGGTGTCCCCAGTGCCTTGGTGGCTTGGCACTGCATTGTTTTTGAGCTGTTTCTTCACTCATCAGGCAGACAGGAAGTCAGCTCAGAGAAGATTATTTCTAATTACACAGAGATGTAAAATTTTAGAGTGGGGCATGGGGATTGGGCCATGTGACAGCCATTAATGTTAATGGAGCTCACGCAGCTAAATCACTCTTCACTTTTGTGAGGAAGGTGTCCTGGAGAGCTTGCACAGAGCCTGGGCTGTCTGTCACACAGCTGGACCCTAAATCACTGCCACTGTGTGCACAACTGGCAGAGCAGGAGATAAACAATTTACTACAGGGACAATTTTTATTTTTTTTTTGTGGAAAGACACTTTTTAATGTACTTGAAAGCTGAATTTTTTCTAGTTTTTTTTTTTTGGTCATTAATGATCTGAGCATATAAATAATTTGGAGCAGTGGTGCTGTTGTTCTTCGTGTCAGCAAGTGAGAGCAGCAGTGCCTCTGTGGTGGGGGTGATTTTAGGGAAAGCTGTGGGGTTAAACAGCATTGTCCTTTCATTCTGGTTGTGTTGTGTTGTTATTATTGCTTAAAGAAATAGCTGGTGTCTTGTCTTTGCTGTAAAAGCACAGCGGGAGTGAATTATGTAACTTCTGGGAGAACAAGGGGAGGAGAAGTTAAATGTGGATGTTGAATTTTTGACTCTGCTCGAGCAGCATCCATTACAAACTCTTACTGTAGATCACAAAATGGATAAGAAAGTTCATTTCATGAATTACTTCCAGCAAACTTAAACTATTGAGTACTTCAGTGCGAAAATAGAGATATTAAAATTACAAATTTCAGTATAATAAAACCTCTTTCCTTGGGAGATAGTTCGTTACAAAAAGCAGATGAAAGTAGTTCTTTAACATCTCATTAGAATTCTCCCTATTCATGCTAAGTCTGAATATCCAAAGTAATTACTTTAAATGGCTCTTTCTTTTTATCCCCTTTTATTTTATCGTTACTTTATTGCTGTCACTTTATTACTATTATTCATTTTTACTATATTTTATTATTCAAAATTACATTTACAAAGGAGCTCTCTGATTTTTTAGGAGCTAAGATTTTTCTTTCACTCTCTGAACAGAGGAAGCTGGAGACGGAAAATTAGAGAGAATGAATAAATAGACAATTAAAACAACAAATACATTCTACAGGTTTTGTAAGTTGGATCAAAGCCAGGAATCCAGTGGTTCTATTCATCCTCGGCTGAGCAAGCTGCACGGGGAGAGCTCGTGCTGAGAACAGCAGCAGATCCAGCAGAAGCTGTAATGCAGCAGCACAGCTAATTAGAGTTCCTGCAGGCTTTACCAACAGGTCTGCAAAACACAACAATTACGATTTGACTGGGAAAACTTGTGACTTTGATGTTTTTGAGATGAGGAAAACCGGCTCAAAATTACCCCGCTGAAAATTATCAGTTAAAAATCTTTTTTTGCATAGTTGGATCTGTAGTGCGTTTGCTACTATGGTGATACTTATAGTTACTGCAATCAAAGTTAGCACTAATTTAATTTCGCAATAAACTGTACAATGTGGATATTTCTGCAGGCTGATACTCACATGGAGCTAGGGTGGTGGATAGATACTTTATCTTGGCAGAGCAAAATGAGTGTATTTGCCCAAAAGGTGAGTTTTGAGGCAGGAGAATGGCTGTACACTGTAGATTTGCATGGAGGCTCCTTGATATTTATGTCTGGGAATGTTCTGGGAAGATGCAGATATTTGAGTCAGCTATTTTCAAATGGAATTGCTTCTGGTGGGCAAAGTCTAGTAACAACTGAAGATTTAGTTTGGAAGGAGGAAATTGATGGTTAGGTTTGTCATTCCACCTGTGAATTATCCTGTTGAGAGGAAAGATGGAAAAAATACATCTGACAGGTTGATGTGTCAGTGCCTTTATTAAAATATTCCTTATAGGGAGGGGCGTGGGTCGCGTTTAAGCCTTCAAAGCGTGTTTGAAAAGCTCTGCCTGGCTGTCCTTTTGTGTGTTTGCTGTAAAATTATCCAGGTGGAGATTTGTTTGGTGCTGCTGCTTGTGGCTGGCCGAGCCAAGCCCTCAGGACGTGCAGTTGTTGTGACAGTGGGATTGTCACTGTGGCTGTCTGGTGGCAGTGCTGGTCTGAGGTCAGAGGGGTGATGTGTGGAGGGAGAAGGTGATGGCCCTTAACAGGTTGATTAAAATAAAAAACCCCACACTCTGGGAGATTTGTATGGTAGAATCTGTATTATTTTGCTGGGGTTTTTTGAGTGTAGTGGGTTTTGAGTGAGAGATATTAGGTCTCTGGATTAAACTTTTGGATTTTTTTTTTGAAATTTCTTGAATAAATATTTATTTTATTCACGTATGGGCTGTTAGAGAGATCTGTACGTGCCGTTGTGTTTACGTGTGTGAGTGCAGGCGTGTAGGAAAGGAGGTAACTGGGAGGAGCATCCCTTGTGCCACAGCGTGTTCTTATCCCAAATCACCGGATTTTTGTAACGCTTTGGCAGCTCTTGCTGTACCTGCAGCAGGCTTAATTAGAAACGACATTCAGAAAAGCCTTCTCTCGGGCTTTCCCTGAGCTGTTCTCTTGGAGTTCCAGAGGGGATTGTCCTGCTGTCGGGCTGTATCCCGGGGTGTATCCTGGTGTATATCCCGTCCCGCTGTCTATCCTGGTGTGTATCCCGGGCTGTATCCTGGGCTCCATCCCGGGGTCTATCCCGCTGCCCATCCCGGGCTCTATCCCGGGCTCCATCCCGGGCTGTATCCTGGGCTGTATCCCAGTGTAAGACTCTATCCCAGTGTGTGTCCCAGGCTGTATAACCTGGTGTGTATCCCAGGCCGTATCCTGGGCTATATCCCAGTGTGAGGCTGTATCTCGGGCTGTATCTCGGGCTGTATCCCGGTGTATATCCCGTCCCGCTGTCTATCCCGGGCTGTATCCCGGGCTCTATCCCAGTGTCTGTCCTGGGCTCTATCCCGGGCTCCATCCCGGGCTGTATCCTGGGCTCCATCCCGGGGTCTATCCCGCTGCCCATCCCGGGCTCTATCCTGGTGTCCATCCCAGAATCTATCCCAGGCTCTATCCTGCTGTNGTCCATCCCGCTGTCCATCCCGCTGTCCATCCCTCTGTCCATCCCTCTGTCCGTCCCGCTGTCCATCCCGCTGTCCATCCCGCTGTCCGTCCCGCTGTCCGTCCTGCGCCGCGGTGCCGGGCGCTGTCCCCGCGCGGCCGCGGGCCCGGCGCGCTGGAGCTGCAGCTCCATCTCCTGGAGAGAAGCGCTGCCGCTCCATCCTCCGGCCCTCCTTTAACACAGAGCTACGGAACGGTAAATTATCCCTACAGTGGGGCTTCCCCGCGCTTCCCAGTGTGGGGAATGTCTCCCCAGCACGGTGTAACCACAGATAGGAAATAAATGCTGCTGTCAGGAGAGATCTTAATGAACGCACCATCTCTAGGCCTCTTAAAACACTGGAGTTTTTCTCCTTGGGGTAAAATTTAACTGTATCCAAGAGTGGTTTTATATTTAGTTGTAAACTCCAATAGAATTACTTTAGCGTTGAATTTCTTCCTGTTTTTATTTTCCCTAATAATATAAAATGCATCCAGAGTTTTAGGGTAACTGTATCTAGAAATGAAAGTAATTAGATGCCAACAACACTTGCCATTAAGTCTGGTTTGGGGTGCATCCAGCAGCCTATCTTTAAATGGCTTTTCTTCCACATGCACTGGGAGCAGCAGGTGTTCAGAACGGCTTCTGCATGGGCTTCTGTGAAACTGGGCTGAAAAATACGGAGGAAAATCATCTCCCGTGTTATGGACTTCTCACTGAAAAACCAAATCACAGTGTCAGTGTATCAGTGTGTTTGTTTTTTCTGTTGCTCTGCTCATAAATTGGTGCTCCAAGGGCAGGAGATGCTGCTTAGAAGTCTGGTAGTGCTGCATTACAAATAGATTTTGTTTTCCTTTGAGGTCTAAATAATCGTAATTATTTTTTAAGTGTTTTGTGCTTCAGAAGTTGTATTTTTCCAGGGAATAGTTTATTTTCAATATGGATATAAATTTGTAAGGAGACTACCCTGTTGTTGTCCCTGTCATAAGGAGAAGTTTTTTAATGCAATGTCAGCAATCACTGGAAGGAATGGTTTATGTGTAGACCAAAACCATGAAGGATAATTTATATCCATAACTAGGATCAGAAATGAAGTAAGTTTCCCTGATAGCTTTCCAAGTCAAAACTGGCAGTAACCCTCAGCTGCCCCATGCTCTGAGCTTGTACAGTGTATTTCCTGTCTGGACACCACAGGAAAGCAAAGCTTTTGAAACAATGTTTGTAGAATATTAAAATTAAACCCACTGTGATGTCCAAGCAGCAGCAGGAAAATTGTCCTTAGCTGTAAATGCACAGTGAGGTCAAGCCTGTGTGCCTTTGTGTGACAGGGACTGAGGACAGAGAAGGTAATTTTGAGGAATTATGTCCTCGTGACACTTGAGTGAGATTAAATGAATTTTGGCCAGTTTTGCCCAGCTTGGTTAACATCACTAATAGGTTGTATATCCAGAATACTACGGCAGAATTCACTCCTTCCTCCTCCAGTCACAGGTGGATAAACACAAAGGAGCTGCAGTCGCTGTGTTTAACAAGTGTGGCTTGGCAAAACCCCTCCTGCTCCTGGTGGGCTCCCTCTGCATCAAAACTAACGTGCTGCTGAATTATTTTTGTGTACAATCCCTCTACAAGAATGTGTCTGGCATCAGTGCTGCTGGAAATTGAAATTTTTATGGTTATTCCAGGACTTCTATTGTCTTTCCACTTGTGTTAAATTCAAAGGTAATGTGCTTTAAAAACGATTCACAGCATTCCCTTCTGTGATTCTGATTCTGGCTTACAACATAAACCAAAACTTGTAATAAATTCTGCAAGCAAAGGAAAAAAAAACAAACAAGAAGAGAAAAAAGAGCAGCAACACTTGTATAGACAGATATGTTATAGCTTCTATATGTGTAACTGGGAGTTTTTGATCCTGTAATTCTTTGAACTGTGTCTTTTCGAGGACTGTAAGTAGAAAATGTAGGAAAGCAGATACTTGAGATCTATTGGGCAGATAAAAATAGCACTTAGAGAAGGTGTCTTTTACTTGGAGTTGTAAGAAATCCTATTTTGCAATGAGGAAGGAATCTGNGTTAGGGATGTCTGGGGTTGCTCTGGTTTTCTCAGCCTTCTGAATTTACGTTTTTTGAGTCAGAATTCTCACAGTTTAACGTAAATAATAACTAATGTTTACTTAACTGTCCCTTTTTGTTTTCATTCCTGTACTATGAGAGAACTCTTGATGAGCACTTCTTCTGTCCAGTGAAGTGCACAGGAAGTGACATTATCCTTCCAATCCCTTGTGGAATTGAGAAATGGATATACAGGGAAACAAAAATAAAGTCTCTCTCTTCTTTTGCCCATCTGAGCCCAGAGGTTGAGTTTGGTCTTTTCTTGTGTCCTATAGCAACCTCTGGGTAGTGCAGTGAACTTGTGACAGTAGAACTTGGGCAGTAGGGCAGGGTTTGAGAGTTAAATTAGCTGGCAGAGAGCTCAGTGAGAGAGAATTCCCTCAAATTAATGCTTCCTTAAAACAAACAAACCCAGGGAGGATTGGTGTTTTTTGAGACTCCAAATTCCCATAGTGAGATGCGTACAGGATGCCTGAATGGTGCTGTGAGGGAAGACCAACAAAACAAACAAAAAGCAAAATGTCTCATTTAAATAGCCTACTTAATGATTTATGCTTTACATTTATTGTGTGAAGAGCCAAGTTCTTATAAATAGTTTGATTTCTTTTTAAACAAATAACATATTTCTAACTAATGTGCAGCCTGAGGGAACATCAGGGACAAGAAGTGCTCTGTAGGATGGCAGTTCTTACACAGAATGTGTTATACATGTGTCCCACAAAGCTTTTTAAAGGCAGCCAAAACAGTTTTACAGCAGGAAAGAAAGCAAAAATAAAAACAACCAACAAAAGCTCCTCCCCAAAATAAGTTCATTCATCACCCGGTGGTTTCATGGAAAGAAGTTTTCAACATTTACTTTTAAAGTATAGTTATCTCCTGGGTAACATTTTTATTTCCTTCAGAACTTTGCACAAGACTAGGAAATGCCCACTACCCTGTGGTTTCAGAATGAAGCAGGCGTTTCAAACACTTACAGCCATGAATAATTAAAGACATACTGGTTTTATCAGATTTTTTACGAGTTGGGATCTCTGCCAGTGGTTGTTCAGAAGAGAAGTCCAACCTCTCCGAAGCACTTCTGGAAAATTCCCCAGGGGTTCCTGTTAAAACATTAATATGGATTGTTGTTAGCATAAAGTTATCAAACATCTGCAAGTTTCACAAAAGGAAAGGTGATGCCCCTCTTTCCTACAATAATATTTCTGACACAGAAAGTGTTAATTAAGTTTTAGGATGAAATCCCCTCCTAATATCTTGTATTGCTTCTACACCAATTACCAAAGTCCCGGGCAGCTGTGGTGGTCTCTGACTTCCACATCTGGATTTTATCCTTTCAGCTTTATTCATGAGGCTTTAGCAGGCACTGGAAGAACTGCTGCAGAATGAAACAATTGCATCTGATTCCCCTAAATAAAGCTGTAGCTACTGCAAACTTCATTTCTTGCAGCACTGACAGCATAAAAGTGGTACAAAACTCAGTTCCTGTTCTGAATTCAGTTCTAAAGGACTCATTTCTTTTTCACCCCGAGTGTCAAATTGAAATTTTAACTAGTGTACAGGTATTTTCCCCCAAAGACCGGAAATATGGAGCTAATGCTGCATGTTTGAGAAGCCAAGGACACTGCAAATTGCACTTCTGAGCTCTCTCTTTCCACGTTAAGCACCACTTTACAAGAAAATTTACACAGGCCTCAGTTGGTTGCAATGCTGCTTAATTTGATGATGCCTTTAAATTTTTTTTTCCCAATTAATTCTTCAGAGACGGATTTGATTTGCCTCAGTGCTGAAAAGCTGTTCCTCTCCTGCTTTCCAACACGGATAGAAATAAAGCTGTCCAGTAAGAGAGTTATGATGTTGGTTATTAGTCTCCTTCCTCCTGAAGAACAAGGAAGGTTAAAGAAGTTTCAGATCTCCAATTGTCAATTTTTGTCTGATTCTGTAATAAAAGTTAGATAATAATCAGTTTTGGGGGTAAATAACATTAACTTCCATGCTGCAAGCACACAAGTTTTTGCTGTTTGTGTTGTAAAAACACATAAAATCAGTGATCGGAGTTGATGTAGTTACTGTAGATGTTTTTGTCCCTCACATTCCCTGGTGAGGGCTGGGTACATCAAAATACAGCTTCTCCTTACAGAATTTTCGAAATGGAGTATATGGCAGGGCATGAGACACTGGAAAACTACAGATCTGTGGGGTTTTTTTCTAATTTTGAAGCTTAGCTGCTGTGTAATCCTGAGGAATCAGCACAGGAGGGAAGCACAGGCTCCCCAGAGCACGCCTCTGCATCAGCAACCCCGTGAAAAAGGACTTTGTGTTTGCTGTGGGACATAACAGCACTCAAAGACACAAAAATGAGACTTTCAACTATTCCTGAATAAATGCAGCCCGTCACACACACAAAAAAAGTCAATATCAAATAATTAAGAATGAAAATATTGAGCAAAGCAACGCCGAATGGAATATTCCATTTTGAGAGTAGCAGAACACTCTTACTATGAAAAACTTTCCTTTTGTCAAGGTATTGGCTGTTTCAGAGTTGGAAAAGCCACCCTTGTAGGATTTGATTGTCTCAGGAGAAGGGGAGGAGAATGTGTGACTCGGGAGCAGGGACAGGCAGCAGCCCTACAGGAGAGCTGGGCGTAGCTACGGGCTTGAGAATGATTTTAAATTAACAATATCGTGAAAAGTATTCATGTTGCCCATTTCCAGCCCTTTCTGTTCCAACTTTGGGGTTCCTTAGACCTGATTAAATTGAAATAGGTTTCATATTTTACAATCTGTCAGTAAGTCCATCATATTTTTCGAAGAAGATCTATTTTCTAAGAGGCATTCACTGACTCTGGATTACACAGGTTTTTTTCTTAGCTGGCAATTTCAGATACTGTATAACGAGGAAAGGAGCAAGATACCATCGTTCCCCAGTCATAATATTGGAGAGGAGATGAGAAGGTGTTACATCAGCTTTAAATAGATTGAGTTTTTGTGTGAGGGAAGTTGGAGTTTCCTTGCTGAATGGTTTTGCTGCAGTCACTCATCCAGTTGCTCCTTTTCTCTTCTGGAGCCAGAGCATCAGTACAGCGACAGGACACAGTGCTGGAAAAATGACTTTTCTTGAGTATTTTAAGAGAGATTCCCCATTTACAGACCTGTCTCCCTGGGTAATTCACTCCCAAGCCCAACAGTGTTTCTAGAAACAATAATTAAGTGTATTGCAAAAATGGAAAGTCTTGGTTTTAGGCTCACTGGTAATGAGGAAAGAAAATAATAATGACACAGTGGTCAATGTATTATATTCATACCATAACAAGCAGATTTTAAATTAGAGACAGCCAATCAGAATTAAAAAATGGAAGACACATGATAAAATCAGGTATAAAATCAGAATGAATGAACACTTAGCACCACGTTAGGCTCTTGATGCTGTAGGTATGAAGAGCTCTCTTTGCTATTTAATTAAACCCTCTCCTGTGTTCTATCATATGATTAATGCTGATGTCCTTGAAGGCTACCAAGATTATTATTTTCCTTTTATCACTTAGCAATTGAGTTTTGTGTGAAATTTACTGCTTCACCTTTATTTTATGAAATAGATCAAGGGAAGTTTCCATTAATCTTGTTCTCTTGGCTGTAGCTGGGTTTTTACAGAGTGAGCGGCCATCAGTGGAGGCAGGACATCAAGAAGAACAATGACAAGGAAAATTCAATTTGCTCAACAGATTGATGGCAAATTGTGTTGGGAATGAGGAAGAGATCACTTCTCTATCACAAGCTGAACTTTGAAAAATTTGTGAAATTTGTAATTACAATGTGACTGGTAATACACCTATTTTTGATTCTGCTGCTTTATTTGCTCTTCCCTGTATCCTCACAGTTATTATTTCAGAAATAGGAGGGGTTGGGCTGGTTTATTTAGCAGGTGCGCTCTGGTTTATTTAGCAGCTGCTCTCTGGTTTATTTAGCAGGTGCTCTCTGGTTTATTCAGCAGGTGCTCTCCTGTTTGGATGCTGCCAAAACTGAAGAGTAGTTTTACACATTCTTTGTATAAACAGAATTCTTCTAATGATTTAGAGTTAAAAAACCAAACCAGCTATGACTGCCCAGTACATAACGATTTTTAAAGCCCCCTGCAGAGGAATTTTGAGTGTTAATTTTACTCACCAACTTTGAAGCTTTCTACAGTGATAAATTTCTGCTTTCTCATTTCCCAGCATCTTTAACAAACGACTTAAACAGTGTTTCTAAGTTGATTTCTTTGCTTGCCTTGTTCAAAGAGTGTTTGCTTTATGTTTGAAACCCAGTATACAATTTCATGGTTTCTTGGTAAGTGATATATACTTAAATAAGTTTGAACATAACTTATGTTTGTGTATTCAAATAAGAAAATCTATATTTAGCTGATATTAATGCTGAGTCTCCACCTTCTGATACTTGAAGCAGTCTCAGCTCCAGTCAGAAGTAAAATTTAGGCAGAAATAATATACATGAATATTTAATATATGTGCTATTATATTGCCAAAACTCAGAAAATTAAGTTTAATAGATTTAAGCACAATAATCTTCTCTGTTATTTTCAATTTGAAAATACCTTCTGAATTTGGTTTTCCTTTATCAATAAACATGTATCACATCAGGTACAATTTCAAATTTCATTTTCCTTAAGGAACTCTCAGTGATTTTATTTTATATTTTTTTTAACCCAAGCAGGTCATTGGGAATATTCATGGATTTTTCTAGTGGCTGGACGGGCATTTCTGTTGTTTCTGTAGAAAAATCATATAAATAATGCCAGGGTGCCATGTGGGGATGATTTTGTGAAGGAATCAGAGATTAGTCTGCAAACTGAATATTCCTATTTAATCAGAATTTAAAGTCACCCCCTCAGTGTTGTTTGGGGTGTGGGTGGGGATGATTTGGTGTAGCTGGGTACACTCTGGAAATATTTGAGTGGGTTCAGAGACCTGGAAGTGCTTGGGGACACCCAGTGAGGTACAGTGGGTACAAGGTGCCCTCCTTCCTGACAAGGAGGAGGAAGTGGAATCTGCTGGCCACACCCTGGGCACCTCGGGAGGATTTTGGTGCTGTGATGATGGTTGGCCCCTCCTGTGATGGAAGCAACTGTAATGAGTAATGATTAATGATTAATGATTAATGATTAACACCTCTCTTCACGGATTCAGCTTTAAGTGGAGGTGCAGTTTCTCTTTGACATTACCAGGGGCTGATCGAGTGCCTCGACTGAGGAGTGAGATGTAGCACCTTGGAGGTGTTTAATTCCTCCAGCTGGATGTATTTCTCCTTGAGTGATGATATCTTTTGTTAAGATTCCACTTTCCTAAAGCACAACTTTTGTTCTGCTGCTCTAACGGAGATATTCAATGCAATGTAGGGTTCTCCCCATTTTTTTGTGGATGCAGAAGTTACTGACTTTTACTCGAAGCTGCAGAGAGGAGAGGGGACAAAACCCCAACCTCTCCAGGGTTGCAATGCACAGAGTAAATTCTGGTGGTTTCATTGCCCTCTCAGTAACAGTCCAAGGGAATAGGGGCCCATATTTTACCCTGATTATGAATCCATGAGCAGATTGAACCGATTCCATGCAGACTTTTTTGAGGTAATCCAAAGGAAATATTTAATGTTAGCAGAATCTCTGAGGGGGAGAGACATCCTGAACTCAAATAAAGGATTTAGCAGAAGGCTTTAATTCTGCTGCGTGGATGTTTTATGCAGACTGTGTGCACAGCATGCTAGCTGCTCACTGGGGCTGAGCAGTCCATAAAAATCAAGGTTCCTTAACTCAGTGTGGGACCAGCAGGAGACCTAAAGGAGGAATAAGAAAGTGAAGCATGAAACCACTGGCAAAGCCTGCATTAATCAATTTTTCTTAGAAGCAAATCTGTTCCTGCCTCGAAAAGAGAAGAAAGCTGTTTAAAGACCTTCAAACCATGTGATCTCTGGAACGAACAGCAAATTCACAGGAGAAGAATCTATGTAATAAAACTCTTATACAAATCTGACATCAGGCAAAAATGACTGTGTTCAGTGGGCTGCCTTTGAGCTAAAGACCACACCAGGGTTTATCACACCAGGGTTTATCACACCAGTGTTTACACACTTCTGGCAGCTCCTGTTGCAGAGTACAGTTGCCCTGACCAGTTGCAGCTCTCATTGTGCCCACACTATAAATCTTTCCTGGCTGATGCCCAGCACCTTAATTTCACCAGTTTATTATTTTTCTAGCTGATGTACATTGTCCTTACCACCCATTCCTGTTTCAAGTTTGTTGGCAGGAGGGAAGGAATTCCAGACCATCGATCTTTCTTTAGTACTAACTTTAACTCTCCATCAACCTGAGGCTTACACAAGTGGAAAATTACCTCCTTAAAGTGGTTGAATTGCATTTTTTGTTGGCATATTAGGGTCTTGCAATTTGTTACTGATCTAATGTGTGACTGATTTAACACTGATCTGGTTTAATAGTTTTGTGGTGGTTTTTTTGAGAATAGGCAACGTAGTCACAAGTGTTGTATAAAAAAGTTTTAGGCAGTTGTTAAAAGTGAAAAAGCTTCCTTAAAAATTGAGTTTAAGAAACAATAGAGAATGGTGTTATTGAAAGCAAGGCACAAACCCTTGAAGTGGATATGTTTAGGTTAACAGCCCTAATAAAATGTTTTATGGGATACAGTAATTAATTTTCATATATCACCTAGGCACCAGGAATAGGATGCTTTGTAGTACTGGGCAGACTGGCTGGGGCTTAATCTAATTAGGTTTGGGCAGAACCAAGGGGGATGTGGAGCCACAGCTCCTGCTTTGGGGATGGCTCAGACAATTTATGAACTCTAAAGAAACCTGAACGTGGAGGGAGAGTGGAAAGTTTATTTAGGCCACCAGGGTTCCTGTTATTGCTTATGTGGCCTAGAGATTATGCTGCAGGTTGTACCTTAGACTGGGGCTGTAGTTACTAATATTTTTACAGGCTTGATGAACAATAAGATGCAAGCACAGCAGTCTCTGCAAAAGCTCTCTAGGGTATGATGTCTCAGAAAGATTTGTTTTATAAAGGATTGTCTTGAACAGAAATCCAAGAGACAAAGAATGCCTCTAAGTAGTTTAAGTTAGAATTGTGGTTGTTGGAAAATATGAAACACCTTGAGCAATTCTGACCTCTCTCCTCCCATGCCTGCTCTTGGTCTTCAGGACTTTGTGTAAATGTGATAATTTAAAAAAATCTTGTTTGAAAGCATCACACTGCTGCTAAAAGCAGGGAGTGGTTATACTCAATTATGAACCTGTTTCCTTCTCTGAAATAGCCCTAAATGATGTACAGGCAGTGTTTTCTGAATGTTAGATAAATAAACTTGCAAAAGGGACAGGTAAGCCAGGTGTGGGGAGGGTGATACAAGGATTGCTGCCTTTCCCCTGGGTCTGGGTCGGTGTTAGTGCTGCTGGGCTCTGGGGGATGCCTCTGGGTGCTGCTGTTATCCTGATTAAGGGTGATCAGAGGGGAATGTGCACTGGGAGCAGCCCTCACTGGATTCCAAGTGTGTCTGTGCTGTACAGAAAGCCAGCTCGCTCCAGGACTGGGGGATGAGGAGGAATTGCTGTGGAAGGTTTGGTGCAGAGGAGCAGATTGGGAGAGTGTGGTGCTGGGAAAGAAGGGAAACTGTGGGAATGCTGCAGATCCAGAACTGGGGAAAGGGGCACTGTGGGGCCCAGGGACATTTACCCAAAAAAACCCCAATAAAACCCCAAATGAACCCAAAACTCCCCAAAACTTGATAGCTTAAGTACCCCCTAAATGATTTGGATGTCAGTTTTTTCATCCCATGGAACCAGGAAATGTCCAGCACCACTTTCACCTTTGGCTGTGTCATTTCTCAATTTACCTTTTCTAAATTATCTTGAATACATTACAGAAACTAAATACACTTTATCAATTAGAGACATTATGAAATGAAATGTTACCAGAGTAAGGCAGAGGGGGATCTAAACCAGTCCTGTCATTAATAGAGCTGAAGAGTGGTTAAATAAAAGCCAGGAATCTGCACTTGCACTGCTGAAATTGTTTGAGTGTAACTGCCCCCACTGAGAACATTCTGCTACCTGGAATATAATCAGGTTTTTCCTCTCTGGTTCCTAATACTACATCTAGATTAAATATTTCACTTCAATAAAGACTGCATAGTTATAATGAACACTGCTTGATTTCTGAAAAGCTTGGGTTTTGTCATCATTATTAACTTAATGCCCATTAAGTTTCTAATTATGGCCGCAGTCTTCAAGTACTTCATCCTCACTGAAGGCCTTTATTAAAACATTGCTTTTGCTTTGACAGCGTGCACAAATTGTGCTCAGGATTGCACAGGCATGAGAGCCTAAAAATGATTTAGAAACCTTTAATCAGAGTATCCTTAAAGTTGTATAAAATGTCCTGGTTTTGTTCTTAGCTGTGGCTAACTCGCTGTACTGTGAAATGAGGACTAAAAACGGAAATTTTGAGGTTTAATAATGGAAAATGCATATTGAGAATAACCTTCATTATCAGGATGGGTTCAGAACTGTTGGTTGATGGAGGAAGCAAACTCCTAAGCTATGATTTTTCAAAAATCAAAATCACTACAGCTAGGAATGTGTTTCTGAAAGCTGTTTATTCAAAATTCTTAATAATGTTTTCCAGTACCAGCTACTGGATATTTACAAGTAAAAAGTCACTTTTGGAGGTGCAGTCCTCTTCAAGTCAATAGAATTTAAGATGGATTAGAGGCTTCTGGGTGGCTTTGAAAGACAGGACACTTAAAAGAGATTTTGGGTTCTTGCTTGCACGATAAAATTGATTCAGAATTCACCACTAGTGTTTGTATGTGATGTTCAATTGTAAGCTGCAAACCAGAGATCACTTAGCAGGGGCCATGTAAATATGAACAGATGAACAGGTGTGAGATGGCTCAAAGGGAGAACAAAGTGTTAATGAATCAGTTCCCTGCTCAGGCAGAGAAACGAGCTCCTCTTTAGGACATGCCTTCCACCCCACGTCCTGCCCTGTCCGGCCTGGGTGAACATCCCACTGCTCCCGATGTTCTCACAGCTGAGGTGCCCAAGGCAGGGCAGGGGACTGTGCAGCCAATTAACCTTTAGATGGAGCTGTTTCTCCTCGGATGATGTGCAGGTTGCAAGAAGTGCATCCCAGAAATTCAGTGAGAGTGAGCTGATCTGTGCTGCAGTTCAGCAAAAGGTTCTATTATTTTATAAACGCGTGTTTATCATTGCCAAAGAAAGCAAAGTGTATCCTGTTCATACCTGGTCAAATAGCTCTTATAAGAAATAAATATGGATAAGGAAAAGAAGATACATAATAACATTTTGGAAACTACACGAGTATATCTGTATGGCTCAAATTTGGGATAGGTTTGGGATATGAAAACAATGTGAGCACTGCACGTAAGATAATGTTGCACAGTTGGTGAGCTGAGCTTCTGAGCATTCAAATATTTCCCCTGGAGATTTGGAAAATTTGTCTTTTCCCTGCGAGTGACAGTGTATTGGTGGGAGTGAACCTCAGAAGGGTAAAAGCTATTTGTTTGTGTCCTATCATGATTAACACAGGCTTCTTGCATTAACAGGGCATTCCTGCTTTATCAGCATTAACTCCAGCATACCCAAAGCAATTCTGTTAGCTGGTCCTTGGGAAGCTGTCTAATTAACTTCTAATTAAATTCACTCTTTGGGTTAAGTGCCACTTCAGAACGATGTTTTCCCTGACATGCGTGGTTCCAGGTCTCTGCCCTTCTGCAGGATAAACATGTCCAAGTGCTCCACACGTTCAGTGGTGCCCAACAGCTCATCAGCTACTCCAGAGCATGTCGTTTATTTAGCCTGCAGTGTTTTTTGCTGTCAAGAAGTGTGGATTTGGTTGTGGGCTCTGTTAATGTGGCGGCACGAGGAGGCTGCTTCTGCCTTTCTCTGTCCCCCTGAGATAGGGGTGCACCCGTGATTTGATGAGAAAGCAAAATCCTCCCGCAGGGAAGACGTGTCTGGAGTCAGCCTGTGGCAAACAAACAGAATGTTTAGCCCAAGGACATCTCCCTTTTTTCTCACACAGCCTGAATTGTTACAAGCAGAACTGACCTGCTGGGTCCGTGGAGGCCAATATTTGGTCTCCAGCAGTGGAGTTTCAGACTAACAATGTTTAGGGTGTTTGTGTGAGCCAAGGCACTCTTGGTCAGCCTTTCTCCTCCTGCTTCTCCTGCACCCACACGTGATGGGTTAGGGATGTTAGACCCAGCTCTGCCTCTCCACTCTACTGAGTGTTTTGGCAGTGCAGGGTTATGCAATTAGGAGCTCTCTATTTAGGTGGATGTGTTGCTGCCATCATTTTGAAAATGTTAATGGTGTACCCCCTTCAGCCGGGGGAGATCTGACCTTCCCACCATCCCTTGTAGAAGTAACTGTGATCCTCTCAGATCCCTTTTCTTGCCCAGGTATCCCCCCTGTACCTTGTTGACGCAGGAGCCAAATCCATGCCCTGTTCTCACAGTGTGGTGTAGCCTGGGAAATTCAGTTTTCCATGATTGCAGGGGTGAATTTGCAATGACCTTCCAATGCAGGCTCTGGGGACTTTGCTGGGCTTTGCCCCAGCTCCTTCTGTCACGTTCTCAGCAGCTATTTAGAGGGGAGATGACCCGGTGAGCTTTTGGGATGAGCGTTTCTGGCACAGGTTTGAGGTTGGCCATCACTGCCCAGCAGCCCACGGTGCTCAGTGCCAGGCAGGGCCTGCTCCTTTCCCCACTTTCTGAAGGCCTCCCACAACCCAATTCACACTCTCCCTCTGCCTCCTGGCAAGATCCCTGCAGGTTGTGATAAAGCTTTATTAGTTTCATTAGACTTTCATTACGGAATAATCAGAATCATGCTAACAAATCCCCTCATTATTGCTGTATAAATCTTGCATCATAGCTCCTTGTTTCTTATTAGCGAGCAGCTGAATGTTCTGCAAGTGCAGGAGGTAAATAAATCACTGCTGGGCAGAGGCCTGTCAGGATTCTGATTCTTCCCAGGCAATCCTGAAACTCTTCCCCAAGCCTTTACTCCTAGTTTTCCATGAATTAAATGAGTATGAAATAATTGAGGAGCAGTTTCACCTGGCAGCATCCGTGAGGGCACCAGGAGCTGACTGGGTCAGGATGCACTGGGAGCAGTGGTGTCCCCTAAACCCCAACCTGTGAGTAACAATCAGAACTTTATTAAATCCTCCCTTAAATGTGCCTTTTTGTGTTCTGTGAAGAGAATATCCAACATCTTCTCTATCAGAGACATCTTACACAGGTTTTTCACATTTTCCACCTACGCAGTGCTCTAATTAAAGAAATTACAGGGTGACAGGATGACTTCTAACCTCCTAAAATAATTTGCCTTTTCATACAATAGCAATTTAAAACCACTTTAGAGCTGTGATCATTTGGAGAAAAAGCAGGGAATTGGGATGGGACTTGTGACACCAAGGCAAGCTGGGCTTCAGTTAAAAGCACTCAATAACTCCCTTTGTGACTTCTTTATTTTTATTTTTAAAATACAAATGTGATTTCAACAACAATAGTTTTATATACTGATCTGTGTGATGCATAAACTGCATATTGTGTTAATTACCGTGAAATTAATCCCATTCTGTACTGTGCTTATGCAACCTTGTCCTCTAATCAGCATTCCTGCAGATTTCTTCTGATGTTGACTCATTTATAGCAGGCTTAAAAAAAATATTTATGATTCTAGAGATGCTTCTCTGCTAATTTATTACTTTCAATGGGTTGTCAGATGTGAACATGGGTTTAACTCTAGTTGAGCTTGTGCTCAAATTCTGATTGCCTGGAGCTGAACCGTGGACCTGAACAGCACCAAGACATCTCAGAACTGTGGAATATGAGGCTGAAAGGGGCCCTCGAGGGTCACCCAGTCCAGCCTCTCTTGTGTTGTCCTGTTTTTTGCTAAGCCTTCTGTTATAACCTTGGAGTCAGAGAATTTTCACACAGTTTCATGTAAATAATGGCCAATGTTTATTTAACTGTCTATTCTGTTTTTCATTCCTTTTGTGATAAGAGAAAGTTTGATGAGCATCCTTTTTCTCCAGTGGGATTGAGGAGGAAGTGCCATGTCCTCCAATCCCTTGTGGAGTTGAGAATATTATAAAACATGCCAAATGTAAATAAACTCTTTTTTTCCTCTCCTTTCTGCTGAACCAGCAGGTGTGAGCGTGTCCTTTATTGTGCTTTCACAGGCACACTCTTGCAAAGACAAGGGTTGTGGGAGTCGGTGGGTGCACTTTAGTTTTTGTTAATTTAAACTTCTGCACTGTCACCACAGTTTCTTGTAGGTGATTTCTGCATTCCACCTTGCTCTCTGAGGTACAGAAATAATCCAAGGAGCACTTGCTGCTCTGTGGGCCTGACTTGGCCTCCCTGGTGTTCTGTTACATGCTTAGAAAAAGTACTGAACACTGTAAGGTTGTGACTTTTTAATGATGTGAGTTACTCATCACTTCTCTTTATTTCTAGTTTTAATGATTTTTACTTATATTAATGTATCGCTTGTTCTTTTCCACTCAGTTTTTTTTTAGTAGCTAAGTATTATTTTTTAGTAGATAAGAATTTAGGAATTTGGGGGGGCTGGGCAAACAAACCCACTGAGCTCTCTTACTCTGAAATTTGATTACATTTCTTTTGGCTTTCTTGATCGAGAGATGTGAAGGGATAAAGGATAAAACTCTTTAATTTGAGCCTGGGGGGCTCAGGGCAGGACTTCTGCAGTGTCCTCAGTGCTTGGGGGTTTGAGTCAGGTAAATCTGGCTGCTGTGGTCGGGGCATCCAAGAGCTCCCAGAGCTGAAATTCTAGAAAATAAATTCATCCTCCTGACTTTTCTACCACCACAAATTTACCTCCCCTCTCCTCTCCAGGCTGATCTTGCCTTTTTGCTGTTTTGGCTTCAGTCTAAAACCAGTGCTGCTCATAGAAACACATTTGCAATTCCATATAGCCTTCTACCTAAACCCAGTAAATTCAGGATTTATGGCTTAATTTTCTGCAGGGTGCAGGAAGAGAAGGTGAAATACTTTTGAGAAAAGAAATGAAGATAAAATAGGGAGATTTCAGCCTGGAGAGAGTTCTCTCTTCAGGCCTGTAGTTTGATTTCTTGGAGAGTAAAAGAATTTCCTAAAACGTGTGATTTGTCAGCAATTCCATCATTCTTTATTGCTCCTTCTGAAAACTTGCATAAAAAGAATTGAAAAAAGAAATTAAATGACTGTTAAAACTGGTCACTGCCCAGTTATTCCAACCAACCATTTGATTTAGTGAATATATGTGGTGGCTGGGAAGCTGAAATTATTTTAATTGCTGGGAAGTAAAAAGTTGGTCTGTGAACTGAAAACACCTTGCTGATGGGCACTGATCATCAACAAAAATAAGGAATTGGGTCAACTTTTTTGGAAAAAACTCCAACCCTGTGGTAGCTGCTCTTGAAGCCTGAGTTAATCTTGATGTCAGTTCCCAACTTCTCTATCACTGTAGTAAAATAAAGAGTTATTTGGTTGTTTTAAATTTGTTTTGTGGTCTGTGTTTGTTGCTGTTGTGGGGTTTTTTGGCTGTTTTTAAAGCTTTTGAACCTGTAGCTGTCTTGTAGATATTTATAATATTTATTGTTCCTTCCTCTACACTTCTCTTTTTTCATTATATAAGAAAGTTCTGGTTTTGTGAAGTTTTGAAAGGTTTTTGTTTTCTTATTTAATAAAGAAACAAGTGCTGCGTAACAGCTTAAAACAATATTGGTAAGAAAATAATCAAAACGTGGGGATGGGGCATGTTATTTTAACAGATGGACAAAAAGCAAACATTGTAGATAATTTTACTAAATATTCCTAGGGCTGTTGTATGAAGATGATGACTGCTTGTCATTTTTAAGTCACACTGGTGAAGGATTTAAAATACTCTCAGTAATCTTTTTAGATGTGTGGGGTTTTTTTTTCATATTACAGACTTTATGCTGTCCGTGAGTGTTAACATGCTAAACTATCAGGGTTCAAATATTTCATATTTGGTCTATTGAAATACCCTGAAACTATAATTATCTAATTCTAAAGGACTGAGATATCTAAATATAAATAAACATTTATGTCACAAACGCTTCAGTGGAAGTATCTTGAGATATCAGTATGGAAGGGATTTATTAATTTTCTTCATTATCCTGTGTATTCTAAGGCTCTTTCACAGCACCTGGTTTTGTTTCTATTTGTAAATATTGTTGTTTCCTTTACCTTTCCCTGTATTTCTGCGTATTTCTCTTTTTGATTATAATTTTTTATTATTTCTCTGCTTGCTGCTTTAGGAGGTGAGAATGCCTTCAAAAGTCAGCGTTGCCTTTTCTGACAGGGGCAGAACCAAGAGCATCCTGCAGAAATGAGGGATCCTGTGGGAGTCCAGAGCATTCCTCTGCCTGCCCAGCGGGGTTTGGAACCCACCAGGGAGATCTGGGACCCTGGCAGAGAGTGTGCAGCTCTTTTTGGCTGGCTCTTAGTCTTAAAAAGTCCAGTGCCAGAGTCAGAAAAGATGAAGGAGTCTGCGTATTCTGTGTTCAAGGTTGTTTATTCTTTTTTTATCTCTCGGCTTCTGCAGCTTCCCGCTACAGAGACTGAGCTCACACTGAACCATCACAGGGACTGCCCCTAACTGGGAGGTCCCACACTTTTTGTACCCATTCTCTGACCCAACCATCATTCACAATGTATTATTATTTATCAATTTTTACCTATTAATTTCTATCTATTCTAGACATGCCACTTCTACCTCAGTTTCCCTCCACCAATTATTTTTAGCATTGCCACAGCAGAAGATGGAGGAGAGAGAAGGAACAGGGAGGAGAAGAGGGCGACGCCCTAAATCCTCCATCTTGCCTCCTCAGTCCTCATTCTAAAAACCTAAATTCTACATTTTCACCCTGTGATAAACTAAACTATCTATTTCTCACCCTTGTGGCTTGCAGTTCCTCCTGCAATGTTGGCAGTTTCTCCCATGGATGGAGGTCCAAGACAGAGTCCTGAGCTCTCTCCAGGGTCCCAGATCTCCCTGGTGGGTTCCAAACCCCCCTGGGCACCAGAGGAATGCTCTGGACTCCCACAGGATCCCAGCAGCTCAGCCCTTGCTGCCTTTCCCCTGGGCACTGCAGAGAGCTCTGGGAAGGTTCTAACTTCAGCTCCGATGGTGCCGGGAGGATCTCAGGGGCTGGGGCTCTGTGTGAGAGCTGGAATTGTCCTGCAGTGGTTCCTGAGGCAGCTGCGGGACCCCTCCCCACTGCTGGCCCTGCACCCCTGCCCGGGGCTGCCAGGGTCCCTTGTCCTGCCCGAGCCCCCCTGCCAGCCTGTCCCCTCTGCTCCCAGGGCTCTGGGGAGCCCCTGCCTGTTGTCCTGTTTTTTGCTAAACCTTCTGTTTTAACCTTGGAGTCAGAGAATTTTCACACAGTTTCATGTAAACAATGGCCAATGTTTACTTAACTGTCTTTTCTGTTTTTCATTCCTTTTGTGATAAGAGAAAGTTTGATGAGCATCCTTTTTCTCCAGTGGGATTGAGGAGGAAGTGACATGTCCTCCAATCCCTTGTGGAGTTGAGAATGTTATAAAACATGCCAAATGTAAATAAACTCTCTCTTTTCCCTCCTTTCTGCTGAACCTAGCAGGTGTGAGAGTTTCCTTTGTTGTGCTTTCACAGCCACACCTGCCAGGGTGTGAAACTCTGCTGGCCACTCTGGATGGCCAGGCTGAAAATGCCAAGGGTTTTCAGATGAATTTATGGAGCAGCCTGGCACAAAAATAAAGTTTGCCAGCCCTGGTGTCAGTGGAGGTGCCAGAATTACAGAACCAGCTAGAACAGGGTTTGATTTACAGCAGGAACCTCAGCTCCCACTGACAGGCACAGATACAGATTTACATCCCCATTTTCACAGATAACCCACATAATCCCCTCCCTCCACACATATATCCTCTGTTTGAAGTTTATTTTTGCCTGTACACCCCTTACCTGATTCATGGCTCCTCCAGTAGTGCTGCTTTCTCTTTTGAGTGTGTTCAGAACTTGTCCCAGCCAGCTCCCTGTACCCCACAATAAAAACCAGCATTTTTCACCTTTGGATATGGTACCTCAATTTCTGCTGAGTTTTCTGTGTAATCTTTCATGGCTCCTTCACAGGGCTTAGGGTGTTTTGCCAAGTGCTTGGGAAGTTTGCTCACTACATTTTAGTAATGATTTTCTTTTTAATACAATCAGCGAGACTGTTAGGAGAGGAAAATCTGGGTTTAGAGTGGAGAGGGATCTGTGCCTCCCTCCTCATTTGGTGGGTTGTTTGCTTTGTCACTGTGTGACAGTGTTCATGCCCCTCAGCAGCTGCCAGCAACAGAAAGCTCTAAACCCACAAAAGTTTGAAATTTCCACTTAATTATTACATTTATTATGTTTTAAGTACCTTTAAAGCAACGCTAAAATCACTTAAGAGAGGCAGCTGCATCAGCTCAGCCAGAGGTTTGGCTGATGACATTAATACAGCTTTTATATTAAGTGCTAACATCAGTTAACCTTTGGGGAGAGTTTATTCTTTCCTGGAAAAATTATGTTTTAGTGCCTCCCTTTGCTGCACACAGAGCAGCTATTCTTTTCCATTTCACCACTGGGAGCTGCAGTGATCCATCTGACTCTAAAAGTACACACTGGCACAAAACTAAACAATTTTTGCAGGCTGTCAGTGGCAATAATTTGTTCCATTTTGTCATAAGAATAAATCTTCAATGAGTTCTGTGGAAACCTAAGTATAGCACAGGAGATGGAGAATTCGGGGGCAGGTAATGATACATTGCTTTTCTCTGAAAGAGATTATTTCTGTGGAGGATGATGTACCTATTTCCGTGAATTTGTATAATCTTTTTTTCCTAACTATTTGACATTCTTGAAGTTTCTGGAATTTCCTTGCTTTTATGGAGGGATACATGCATAGTGCAAGAAATCTAATTTTCCAGAGAAAATGAGATCATAATGGAAATGTAGAGAGTTCCTTCTTGCACTTTTGTTTATTTTGGGGTCTGTGTTTCTTTTCCCAGCAGCATTTATTTTAAATTCCTTTGAAAAGTTTTGAGAGAAAAAAATATTAATTCTCTTTAATGTTAATTGAACACGAAGTCCTTTAGAAACTAATGCTTTATTAGAGTTTTAATGGTTTTGAAATCCTTTTTTAAATTGAGGTTCAGGTAAGGAAGACCTTTTCCCACAATAAAAAGCAGTATTTTTTCATCTTTGCATATGTTACCTCAATTTCCGCTGAGTTTTCTGTGCAATCTTTCATGGCTCCTGCATAGGAGACCCACGCGAAGGGCTTGGGGTGTTTTGCCAAGTGCTTGGGAAGACTGTCCACTACATTTTCATAATGATTTCCTTTTTAATACAATCAGCAAGACTGTTAGGAGAGGAAAATCTGGGTTTAGAAGTGGAGAGGGATCTGTGCCTTCCTCCTCATGTGTTCGGTTATTTGCTTTTGAGTCTTTAGGGAGATTTTTTTCCTCCTCTATTTATTTCCGGATTTTTTTCTTTCTTTCCAGGGTCCAACATCGGACTAAGACCCCTCCTCTGAGCATCTCCCAGAGGCACTAAATCACTGCTGCTCCCTCCCGGAGATGCTGTGGAGCTCTGGAGAAGCAGCTGGAGCAGAGTTTGCTGCTGCTGTGATGTTTTCCTGCGGGATGCCAGGGCGATGGAGAGTTCCCAGGGACCACATGGGGCCCTGAGCAGTTTGTAGCCTGAGAATCACAGAGCAGAATCCTGAATGGACAGAGACACACTGTTGCCCTGGTTTTTGCTAAAGCCTTCTGTTTTCAACCTTGGAGTCAGATTCTTTCTCACAGTTTCATGTAAATAATAGCCAATGTTTACTTAACAGTATTTTCTGTTTTTCATTCCTTTTGTGATAAGAGAACTTTGATGAGCATCTTTTTTCTCCAGTGGGATTGAGAAGGAAGTGACATGTCCTCCAATCCCTTGTGGAGGTGGGAATTGAATAAGAATGTGAGATATGTCAATAATAAAGTCTTTCCCCTCCTTTCTGCTGAACCTGGCAGGTGTGAGAGCCTCTTTATTGTGTCTTCCCAGACACAACACATCATTTTACAAAGTCCAATTAAAGCATCTGCAGCTGGGGAGGGTTCCTTGCACCCTCTGGATTTTGAACCTAAAGAAGAGTCATATTTGCCTATAAATTTTCATGTACTGCTAAAGTTAAGAGAAGACAGTAATGATTTGTTTTGATTTTTTTTGGTTTTTTAACTGGCGAAGCAGACTAAACGTGTTTGAAGACATAAAGTTTTGACCAAACCTTTCCACATAATGCATCAGAAACTGCTTATTTTATTGCTTCTCCCTGAAAATTTTCTTGTTCCATCTTTGTTTAGTTCTGATTTCCATGACAGACCACCAGTAACGTGTTCTCAAGTAGAGAGAAAGTATTTGAAGGGTCAAAGTTTGCAAAAATAAAGCAGGCCAGAGGAAAGGGAATAGTCAAGAGATCAAGCTTAAAATGAAATACATACTTAGGTTCATTTGGAGAGAGAGATTTTACCCAGCCACATGGCAGGGTTTATATCATGAAATAATCTTTAGTTGCTATTTCTTACTTCAGTTACATAGGAGTGTGTCAGAAATTTCAGAGAGCTGAGTTGCTTAACTTGAGACTTCTTTCACCTCCCAGAATCCTTCCTCTCGTGCTGGAATGTCTGGGACAGGCTCCTGGGTGCAATATTGCCTTTAGCAAAATACTTCATGTGCATAATAGAAAATGAAAAACAGCTGAAATATTTGTTGAGTTTTTCATTCCCTCGTAGCCCAGATTCTGCCTGTTTTGCCTCTCTGACCAAAACTGAGGTAGTTTCTGTTTGTTTAGTTCAGGACACATGATTCATGTCCTGAAAACACAAGATTCTTTTGAGTGTCAGTTGTTAATTCTGCTGGTTGTTTCTGTCTCTTTCTAGATTTTGCCCCTAATATAATAGGCTTTCAAAATATAGCAATACTTGTATAACTTCTGCACATTTATTATGTAAACAGATGTGAAGATTTAAGGTTGCTTGAGACTTTGGATGATCCCCATTGAGAAAAAATGAAATGTCTGCTTGGTGGAATTCATCCTGGCTTTATGACATGGAAAAGGATGAGCCACATTCCCATTTAATCAAACATTTCAGAACAAAGAATTTGTACTATATTCTTTTGGTTTTTTTTAGAAAGTAGATACCGTTACACTTTATTACTGTTTTAATTTCCATTTACTTTGTCTTCTGCCTAATATCAGTTGAGTCCTGAGACTCTTTTACCCCACTTCTGTCATCTGTGTTTTATGACAGAAATAGAATGTAGCTCTCTTAATCAAAGTGGACCAGGTTATTGTGATGGGGACCTCTTAATGAAGTTGCAATTTTAGGGATGATCAAGTAGCATAATAGAAATATTCATATATCCATGAAGCCTAAAGCAATTATTTCAGCCTTTAATGTAAAGTTACCAAATCTCCATGAGTGGCCAGGTTATGCATACAGACAATACTGATGGATTTTTTTGCTTGCTTGCTTTATGACTCTGGGTGGGACTGAGCTCGTGTTCTCCAGGAAGATATTTCAAATATTTCCAAAAGAGAGCCAGAGAGCTTAATCAGATACTGAGAGTGAAGGTGAAATGAGTCAACTCCTCTGGAAACAATGTCAGCTCAATTTATTTTCATTAAAAAACACTAGAGAGATTTATAATCCCAAAGTATCTGTAATTTATAACGCTTGCATTTGAAACTTTAATTATATCCTTGTTGAACCAAACACTGTGTTATTAATTATCAGACAGCAGAGGCTAATGTTTCATTACTAAAATTAGCTTTGAGTTTGCACTGTGTCTCTCTATCTCAGTTCTGTGCTGGAGACATCAGGGAGTAGATGTAGGAGATGCACAAATGTGGGTCAAACTCAGGTTTTTTTGAAGCTGGTAAATAACATCCCTTCATCTTTACGTGCATCGTGAGTGGCAGCTGAAGTCACCTCCCTGCAGTCCTGTACGAGTCTGAGCACCAGAGGTGGGCAAAGTTTGACTTTAGGAATGTTTTAGGAACTTGAAAGGTTCCAAATTTCACATTGGCCTAGGCAAGTGCAAGCCACTGCATTTCCCCCAAGTTTTTGTGAAAGTTGGCAGTACCAGTCCTCAGGGTGTCCCTTTTCACACCTCCAATCACTAATTTCTTCTCATAGAAAATAGCTCGTTGAAACATTTGTAGATAGATTTGAGACTAATTTCTGCACGGTAACTTTGTGGCTCTGTTTCTCTGTGTGACTTCTGAGTGGCAAAAGCTTCCTCAGCCTTTTCTCTTTGGTTTGAGAACTTTGAGGAAACATCTCTCTGATGTGAATGTTATTTCATAATTATGCCATGAAAACTGGCACTCAAAACAAATACTGCTGCATGGCCATACAGAAGTTTATACATAAATATTCCTGAATGCCATAAGGAAATTTTAGGCTCTTATCTGTAATAAAATTGAAAAAATGCTGCATTTGTAAACCATCTTGCTAATAATCAGTTTGGCTCTTTATAACTGCAGATATGCATAATTTTTCTATAGATCTATAGCCGTGATATCATTTGAGTGTTTAATACTGCAGACAGAACACGTGCTCAGGTCTGGAAAGTACATTTTTATTAAACTCATAAATGAATATTTAAGTAGTAGATATTTTATTATCTTTAACCCTTCTGGCACAATTGGTGGTCTGGATTCTCACGAGAAGGAAACCTCTGGCTTATGTAGCATTTCTGGAAGGTACAACCATGTCTTCCTAAAACTGAAATTCCTCCTCAGAGGGTTACCAAGATTTGTAACCAAGTGTTTCCATATGCACAGACACACACACACACAAATGTAAGTATCTGTAAAATAAACAAAACTTGTGTTCCTTTTTTTTGCTAGCCTTCTGTTGTAATTTTAGATAATTTTTCTCACAGATTTCATGTAAATATTAGACAATGTTTACTTAACTGTTCTTTCTGTTTTTCATTCCATTGTGGTGAGGGAAAAGTTTGACGGACACTTCTTTTGTCCAGTGAATGAAAGAGGAGGGGACAATGTCCTCCAATCCCTTATGGAATTGAGAAATCTATAAATATGAGAATTTCAAAATAAACTTGCTTCTTTTTCTCTTTCTGCTCAACCTAGCAGTGTCTTTTCTCATGTCCTATAGCGACAAAAGCTTATTTATATGATAACCACACTGACCTATAGCAAAATAATTCAATGTATGCAAATCTGTTGGATAGTGTCAACCTTGTTAATTTGCTTTTGTTTCTTCCCTAAAAAAAGCTGAGGAAGCCACCACCTTTGGCAGAACTGAGATCTGCAGCACCGAACTTGGACCAAACCCTTTAACGTTTAAACTGCACACCCTGGGATGCCCGAGAAGCCCAGATTTGATCCAGGCTGCCCGTGATTCAGGGAGTGATTGCTGCTCAGTTAGCCTGCACACATGATTGGGATCTGGGATGGATTATCCCTTCTGTGCTGGGAGCAGCAAGGCAGATAAACGGGCACGGAATTGGAGTAGAGCAGACAGGCACTGATATAAAAGCTGATGTAACAAAGAGCCTTTACAATTCTGGAACAAATTTGAAATGCTGTTAGGCTGCTGCTTGCAGTCATTGAGTTGCCATACCTTAATCTGTCCCTAAATCTTTATTTACTGTGTCACTACAGCATGGCAGGGATTATTTTCAGGCATATTCCGTGTGGCCTTTGCCTGAGATGGATGCTCGACAGAAACACAGGCATTTTCCACGAGTTTAAGTCACATTTTTGCAGCAAAGGCCGGTGTGTTATAAAATGTGTGTCTCTTTCCAGCTCTCTTGATTCTTTATCTCTGTGATATCCATTGCTGTTCGTTCCACTTCCTCTGAGTTTCACCTCATTGCCCTTGAGCCTCTCTCATCCTTCATCGCAATTTTTTCCCTGTTAGAGTTCTAAGGGATTGTCTTGCTGTTGTGCCTGTGTTTTGCTCTTTTTCCATGACCTCTGCTGAAGTTAATGTTTCCCTTTGCTACTCACCAGAGGGGTTGGTGCCCCTATCTCCTTGTCTGTCCTCTGACTCCATCCCTTCCCTGCTGCTGAGCACAAAAAAATTCGGAGTGGAAAGGTAGATTAGCAAGTAAACTGATCAATGACAATTTGATAACCTTCCTCCCAACCTGGAACTCCCAAACCATGATTTTTTTTTTTACTCCAATGTGTCAGCCAAAAAAGTGAAATCTATAGGAAGATTTAGAAAAGGATGTAGTAAAAAGAGCAAAGAAATTCACCACCACGGGGAGCTTCTCCCATTGTATCCATTTCAACAGAACATTAGGTCTTGGAAGATGCACTTCTAAAGCTTTCCTTGGAAAAATAACTTTCTTTTATTCTCTGGAGAACTTGATGCCCTCAGGATAAGTCCCAGTAGTGCTTAGCACACCCCAAGCCCATCCCAGGGAGAGGTTGAGTTCCTCAGAACAGCAGCAATTCCTGTTTGCCAGGCTGATCTTAGGAAATGAAATGGAGATTTATGCACCTGCTGTAGGAACTTGAGGTTACTAAAAACAGGATTTCACTGTGGTTAGGAGGTGGGTTTTGTAAGGCAGTAAACTGGCATTTATAAGCCTTAAAAATTGTTGCCCTGGTTTTTGCTAAAGCCTTCTGTTTTAACCTTAGAGTCAGAATTCTTTCTCACACAGTTTCATGTCAATAATAGCCAATGTTTACTTAACGGTATTTTCTGTTTTTCATTCCTTTTGTGATAAGAGAACTTTGATGAGCATCTTTTTTCTCCAGTGGGATTGAGAAAGAAGTAACATGTCCTCCAATCCCTTGTGGAGTTAAGAATTCCATAAGATGTGACATATGTAAATAAAGTTGCTTTTTTCCCTCCTTTCTGCTGAACCCGGCAGGTGTGAGAGCATCTTTATCGTGTTTTCCCAAACACAAAATTAATGCAGAGCAAGCCCAGTGATTAAATAAGGTATTTTTTAGGGAGCAGGAGCAGCCCTGGGAGCAGCAGGACCTCTGGGGTGCTCACTGTGTTTTCAGTGAGGCACCGGAAACTCTCCTGTCCTGCTGATTCCACCTGGATCCCTGATGCTGCTGTATAAAATGATGTAAAAAATCAACCAACCAACCAACCAACCAACCAAGAGAAAACCCAAACAACAGAACTCAGATGGGGGGGTTGTCCTGTGAGATTTAAAATCCAGACTATCTCCAGCTATTTCTTCCTCCCTCTGGACTTGCCTCAGGAACTGAACAGGTTGTTCCTGTGGCTTCAGGTTTTTAAAAAATTGGTTTTATGGGGAAAAAAAGCACATTTCTATCAGCCCAGGAAGCCCATCGAGCTCATTAATAGCTCTCACATCCTTTTACAATGTGGATAAAGGCAACCATTGGATAGAAGATTATTGGATAACTGTAACTGTCATTTATTCTTGGCTATCATAAAAGAATAGCAAGAAGGGAGAAAGGTTTATGCACATTCTCAAGGTGAATTTGTGTTTTTGCTTGTCTCCTGCCGTGCATATAGATAGCTAATATTGCTGACTTCCTTCCCTTCTGGATACATGGGAGATAACTGGCACCTATCTGACAAATGTATAAATGGGTTTGTGTTTATAGAATATTGTTGAATACAAAAGGAGTAGTTTATACCAGTACAGATGATATTTTAATTTTTGGCAAGTTTTAGTTAAGCAGTGTTGCACTGTGAGTCATTTCTTGCCTTCCAGGCAGTGATGAGAGATTAAAGGGGGTGAGAAAGAAGAATTTGTACAGAAAAAAAACCCAAAAAACCAAACCAAACCAAAACAAACAAACAAACAAACAAACAAACAAACAAAAAAAAAAACAAGGAAAAAACCCCAAATAAGAGTGACACTGTATACAAACATAAAGTATTTATACAGTGGTAGATATTAGGATAGTGCAGGACATCAATACTCAGTACTGACCACAAGAAATTAATTTAGAATGAATATTTCAATCCAGAGCTCCTCTGTAAAGTCATAACAAGTGTGCTGTAAACATGGTCTTTCCCAGGGTGTTTCCTTTTTGTGAGGTGAAAAAAGAACTGCTTCTTGCAGGGGTTTCTTTCTCCTCATGTGGTGGCAGTTGCTGTGGAAGGTGGCTACCTGAGAGGAAAACAAAAGAAAACTGCAAATTTATTTCTATATATCATCGGGCTGGAATACCCCTTGGCTTTTTTTTTTTTTTTTTCTGAATATTTTAGGATAATTCCTGTATTAATTTTTTTTTTTGTGCTTTTTTCTCCTGTTTTTTTTTTTTCTATATCACACATGCATAATACTTAGAAATAGCAAGAGAAAAAGAAAAAGTAGGAATAGTTGAATTGGAGAAGGACACATTTTTATATGTTTTGGTGTGATTGCTGCTTTATTTGAGTAATAAAGCCTAAGGTCATGCTTTGGAAGTGCCTGTCGTCCTGGTTTTTCTCAGCCTTCTGATAATTTACATATTTGGAGTCAGATTTTCACACACTTTCATGTAAATAATAGCCAATGTTTACTTAACTGTCTTTTCTGTTTTTCATTCCTTTTGTGATAAGAGAAAGTTTGATGAGCATCCTTTTTCTCCAGTGGGATTGAGGAGGAAGTGCCATGTCCTCCAATCCCTTGTGGAATTGAGAACCCTATAAAGTATCAGAAATGTAAATAAAGTCTTTTTTTTTTTCTCTTTCTGCTGAACCTAGCAGGTGTGAGAGTTTCCTTTATTGTGTCCTTTACTGACACAAGTGCCTACTACTTTTGAATGTCCATTTAAACACTGAAGTGCCTAATTCCTAAGACAAGTTCTGCACAAAGCAAAACGTGACTCTTTAAGTGTGTTTCAAATTGGAAGCCTGAAACCAGTGATAATTTCTGAAAATTGATTAATCCCCCGTGCTGTGGGAATGCATGCTGTCCTCCTTTAATGTAAATCTGCTCCTGCTGCTACTAGAGAATCTACACTGCAAAGAAACAAATCCAAATGTTGAGAATTAAACTTGTTTTTCCTGTTCTTTCTCCCACTTTCTTATTAATTCTTTTCCTTGCTTCATCATGGTAAAAAATGGAGGAAGATGGGAACCCCCAAGGGATGAAATAATGATCTCCACGGGAAGTTTGGGAGTTTGAGGCTGCTGCTGTTACACAAATGCCCATGGTGGGCCCTTATAAATAAATCTCCGTGCCAGCAGAAACCAAAGCACTGCAGTTGGGTTTCCTTGGAACTGCTTCGATTTACAGATGTGCAGCAGAAAGAGAAAATGATGAAATGATGTGTTTTTTAAGCAAATATTTATTCATGAAGCTCCCATCTTTCTGCTGGCCCTGCCTGGGCTCTCAGTGGGATGTGGGAATTTCAGCCCAGGCTGGAGCAGCAGAGCTGAGGCATTGTGGCAGCCCAGAGTGTCCCTCTGTCTGTCCAGGGGGGTCTGGAGCCCCTCCAGGCAGTTTCAGAACTCAAGACGAAAGCACAGAACTCTATGTTTGAGCCGTGTCCTTGGAGAAAGCTGCCCACATTGAGGGAAAAAATACAAAACAGAAAGAAAATGTGTAATTAGCTTATCTTATCACTGGGTGAATGTACGATTTAGATTTATGGAGGTAGGAGAGAAAAAAGCAAACATGGAGGGCAAAGGGCGGTGCCCCTTCCCCTTCCTCTTTCTTCTCTCCCCTCCATCTCCTGCTGTGACGATGGGGATGGGCATTGGTGGAGGCAGCACTGCCATGGTAAGAAAAGGTAGAAATTAATTGGGAAAAATTGATAAATAATAATATGTTGTGGAACTTGGTTGGTTTTCCTAAAAGAGATAAAAAGGAGAAATCGCCTTTCCGGGGCGTCACTCCTGCTGTGGATCTCGGTGGAGCAGCTCATGCTGTGCCTGCTCCAGGCACTGAGAGATAAGAAACAATAAACAACCTGAACACGAACCCGCAGGCGTCTCCAGTCTTTCTTGGCTCTGGCATGGGACTGTCTAAGATCAAGGAAGAGCCATAAAACATCCTAAAAACCAGCAGAAGCCATAAGGCATCTGCCACACAGAGAGACAAAAAATGAAAACACAGCTCAGCTGGAGAATAAAAAAAAAAGGTTTAATGATTCTTTCACCAGTTTTAGTATGACGGGGAGTAAACTTGCTTACTGATGGCAGAATGTTACATCTGATTGATGCACCAGGAGGTTTTTTTGCTTAGGAAGGGATTTAGGAAAAACGCTTTCCAAAAATGAAGTGAACTGGTTTTGTGTTCTGTCCTAAAGGAGTTCTTTGGGATGGAGGAAATTCAGTTCTCCTTGTACCTCACCTAAGTCCCAATGCTGTGCTCTTTGGAAATGTTCTGTTTTCCTCTCTCTTTCACTACTGACATGTTGCCTGCATAACATTTTAAAAATTAATTTGGATATTCTGAACTATTGATTGTCGTGACTCAGGAAAACTGTTCTTGGGAAAAATGGAGGTGATTGAGGGCATTATAGAAAGTAAAAGGTAGATCCAATATTTTGTCAGTGGGTGTTTTGTTGTTTCTTTCTAAACATGAGTTGTTTGTATTTTTTGAACAGGACTATGTTATTTACAAATGGAAAGAAAGGTAGATTATTTGTGATACCTTAATGAGATAAATCTTGAATTGGCTTCTTCAGAGCTCTGCAGGTGTGAGAGAGAAATTTAATAAACCATGGTACCATCAGTTTATTTGCAGTCACAAATATCACAAATTTATAAGTTCACTCAATTAAAAAAAAAAAAAAAAGGGTTTTAAGAATAATTTTTGGCTCTGGTCCTCAAAACCAGGGTTTTAAATATCTTTTTCAATGTGTTGTGTAATTTCAATAGCCACATTTATTTCATTTAGAAACACACTTTTTCACACATTATTTATAGTGGACGCCTCTCCTGATGGACAAACATTTTAGGGAAGTGAAAATGGATTTACATGTGAGCACATTGGGATGGAATAATGCTGTTCAGGCAGGGTTTATGCTTTGCACTCAAGCCAGCATCCACCTATTTCTCATTTTTTGTGAGACAAAGTCTTTGCTAGTTTGGTCTACAATATTCTAACTCCTGAACAGGATGATCATCATCTTATTTTCCATAAGAAATTGCAGGTAAACATCTTTTCTCAGTAACAACCCCATCATTTAGCTGCATCCTGCAGAAAATGAGGGTGTTCAGAGGGCTGAGTTCAGCTGAGTGCAGCAGGCAGAGCGGGCTGGGGGCCAGCCTCTGCTCTCAGGCTCTGGGTGCAGGGGGTGCTGAGCTGCATCCCCTCATCCTGAGGTTCCTGTTGCCCTGGTTTTTGCTAAAGCCTTCTGTTTTTAACCGTGGAGTCAGATTCTTTCTCACAGTTTCATGTAAACAATAGCCAATGTTTACTTAACGGTATTTTCTGTTTTTCATTCCTTTTGTGATAAAAGAACTTTAATGAGCATCTGTTTTCTCCAGTGGGATTGAGAAGGAAGTGACATGTCCTCCAATCTCTTGTGCAGTTAAGAAATGTATAAAACGTGATATATATAAATAATAAAAGTCTTTCCCTTCCTTTCTGCTGAACCTGGCAAGTGTAAAAGCATCTTATTGTGTTTTCCCAAACACATGTTCCCTTGCTGGGTTCAGCCTCTGCTCTCAGGCTCTGNCCACTGGAGAAAAAGGATGCTCATCAAAGTTCCCTTATCACAAAAGGAATGAAAAACAGAAAATACCGTTAAGTAAACATTGGCCATTATTTACATGAAACTGTGAGAAAGAATCTGACTCCAAGGTTAAAACAGAAGGCTTAGCAAAAATCAGGGCAGCAGTGCAGGGCTGGCTGTGCTGCATCCCCTCATCCTGATGTTCCCTCGCTGGGTTTAACCTGTGGAGCAGCTGGACATGTTGTCATCAGCCCTGGGCACCTTGTCCTGCCCTGGAACAGGGGTTCTCCTCAAACGCTGCCTTTTTGGGTGCTTCCTGCTGAGCAGTTGCCCCCTCCCATGGTGATAAATGCTTCATCCTTTCTCAACTTATGGAGAAATCTCTGTGGTTTCATCCATGCTCGTGTGGACTCTGGGTGTTCCCAGCCCTGTGGCAACTGGGAATGACCCCGTGGCCTTGCACCCCTTCTAGTTGGAAGGACAAACACTTTAGAAGGTGTTGTGGCACGGCTGCTGAGGCAGCACAGCCACCTCCTCCTCAGGAAAAACAGCAAATTTGGCTTCTGACAAAGGTAAACTTCAGCTATAAAGCACCACAATGTTGGAGGGAACTCCAAAGCCCTTGTGTGATGTTTAGTTGCTGGAAGCTTTTGGTTGCTTTCCTACAGTTTTGCCCATTAAAAGCTGTTAATTAGCTTTTCCATGCTGTTTATGAATTCTGAAAACCTTAAAATATTCTAATGGTGTCCCTTTAAAAAACAACAAAGACAGGAACAAGGGAACCCAACTTAAAAAGCCACCCCAACTTTTATCTCTACCCCAGACTACACAAGCTCTAAATAACAATAAAATTAAGTCTCCTATAATTCTGGATTTGAACAGAGATATTAATGATTGCATTATGAGCAAGTTCATTATGGGAATATTCAGTCTTCTGTAACAAAATAAATTTAGGATGGAATGTCAGTGGAACAGAAAATTATCTCCGGTTAATAAGAGCCCCTGCTTCTTAAATATCAGGGCAAAGATGAAGATTTTATGCGTGAAAGTTGAGGATATTTCGAATCCATTGAGTGAGAAATAGTGGCCATTTTTGCAAATTACTCTCACCATTTGCCTAACCACTGTGCCACAAATACCTGAACTCATTTAAATCCCTATCATAATACAATAAGAAGCCGAAATACTTTGTCCCTCTCATTTTATAATTAAAGGTTAAATGTGACAGAGAATATCAGAGACCTATTTCAAAAAGGTTTAAGTGTTCTTGAGTTCTCCACTTGAATCGCAAACACTTCCTGGGGTCAGTCTCATGGTTTTGCTCACAAAAACCACAGAAACAAACTGAAATCCAGTGTGACCCTCCTGCTGTGGAGAGGCTTTGCATTTTGTACGAAGTTCCAGAAATATGGATCGTCTCTTTTTTAATTTGTATTAAAAACTCTGGTGCTATTTAGGCATTTTTGTCGCTACAGGACACAAGAAAAGAGATGGACTCCTGCTAGGTAGAGCAGAAAGAGGAAAGGGAGAAAGTTTATTTTCATTTCTCGTACTTATAGGTTTCTCAATTCCACAAGGGAGTGGAGGACATGTCACTTCCTCCTCAATCCCACTGGAGAAAAAGGATGCTCATCAAACTTTTCCCTCAGCACAATGGAATGAAAAACAAAAAGGACAGTTAAGTAAACACTGGCTATTATTTACATTAAATCCGTGAGAAAATTATCTGACTCCAAGTTACAACAGAACACTTTAGCAAAAACCAGGACAACACACTTGGATTGTTTTCTGCATTTTGTTGATCAGCACTTTACTCACCTACAAGAGTAGCGTGACCTTTCCTGAGCCCTGAGGCTCCAGCACGGGGCTGTCAGGGGTGCCCAGATGCTCCTGGGTTACAGAGCCAAGAGGACTGAGACTGCTGAGCACTGGCTGAGCCCCTCCACTCATTCCATAGCTCAAGTTATTTTTATGACTTTCAAAAAAACCACAGCTCTGAAACCACCAGGTGATTTGAAAAGTAACTTACAGGAAGAATGATTTTTTTCTCTTTTTTTCTTGCAACATGCATCTCTTTTGTCCTCTGAGTGTTGGATATGGAATCACAGAATGGTTTGGTTTGGAAGGGACCTTCAAGATCATCCTGTTCGACCTCTTTCACTGTCCCAGGCTGCTCCAAGCCCTGTCCAGCCTCGCCTTGGGCACTGCCAGGGATCCAGGGGCAGCCACAGCTGCTCTGGGCACCCTGTGCCAGGGCCTGCCCACCCTCACAGGTGTGTCTGGGAAAACACAATAAAGACGCTCTCACACCTGCCAGGTTCAGCAGAAAGGAGGGAAAAGGCCACTTTATTTACATATGTCACTTTCTTATACAATTCCCAACTCCACAAGGGATTGGAGGACATGTCACTTCCTTCTCAATCCCACTGGAGAAGAAAGGTGCTCATCAAAGTTCTCTTATCACAAAAGGAATGAAAAACAGAAAATACCGTTACGTAAACATTGGCTATTATTTACATGAAACTGTGAGAGAAAGAATTCTGACTCCAAGGTTAAAACAGAAGGTTTTAGCAAAAACCAGGGCAACACCCTGGGAACAATTCCTTCCCCATATCTAATCTAAACCTACTCTCTTTTACTTTGAAGCCATTCCCCCTTGTCCCATCACCACATGCTCTGGAGAAATGTCCCTCTCCACCCTCCTTGCAGGCTCCCTTCACGTGACAGCACTTTCTCCACACTACAGTACAGCGTGTGATGCACTTCCCACAAATATGTGTTAGATGAAATAAAACTGGAGAAAAAAACCTGTTTTGTGTACTCAGCAGTTACCTGGTTCCTATTCTCTGCTCTTTCAATTCCCAGGGAATTGGGTCTTTTTTCTTTAGACTTCTCACCTGGGAATTTCTTTGCTTTTTGAACTGTTGCAGGCTTAAAATATTCACAACATACTGGCAGCAATGGTGTGAACAAAAAAAATGGGCTTTTTTATCTCTCTTAACCTTTGGCTTTCTGTTATCTGTTGTAATACTCAGATTACAAATACTACATTTGTACTTGCTAATTCTTTGTATTTATTCTACAATTCAGAGGGGCTAAGGGGAATTTTGGCACACCCAGCTCTCAGCTGGGAGTTTTGTACTCAGACTTCTCCCTGTGATAGTGCTGCATGTTTTAAAGTGGTGCTCACCGTGGTAAGGAGGTGGATCTTGGAGAAGCTGGGTAATTCTAACATAATTCAGCAGAACATACATTATATTTTGAACTGATTTGAAAGGGCAAACTGAATGACAGCGTTTTGTTTATGACCTTTTAATCTCGTCTACAGCAAATGAAACTTTGCCTGCTGAAAATGAATTTATGAGGATGGTGAAGTGTCTTATGGCAAGAAAATCCATTAGGAAGTCTTGAGTGAGGCTTGATAAACTTCTCTGTAATCTTCACAGGCACTTGCATTATTTCTAGTGAAGTTATTTGTGTTTAAGGGGAGGGGGATGAACACAAAGCACTTCATTTGTTTCCTTGTGAAGAAATACTGAATTCTGTGATTTCAGTCACCTCAGGGGTAAAACTTGTGCATGCAAACTTTAAAAGAAAAACCATAAGGCATCTTCAATTCATGTCACAATCTCAAGCGGTTGAAAAACAATGTTTTGCAAAGCAAGTTATGAAGTCAGAGATATTTGTATTTATTTAAAATAAGGCACTCATCTCTAAGATGGGAGCCCCATCCCTGGAAGTGTCCCAGGCCAGGCTGGAGGGGACTTTGAGCAGCTGGGTCCAGTGGAAGGTTCCCTGCACACGGCAGGGGGTGGGATGAGATGATTTTTAGGTCCCTTCCAACCTAAGCCATTTTATGATACTCGGATTTTCTGGCACTGTGCAGGAACACTGGTGCTGGTGGAAACCTCTCCTCTTTCAGTTCCCTGCTATTATCACAGACAATGGTAATTGTGTGATAAAATCTGTCTTGCAGTCCTTCCAGTAAATTTTCAAATTCTATCAGTAAGTCATCACTCTCATAGGAAAACTCTTCCAAAACTTCATGACTTGGTTGAAAATACCTTTTAAATTTTCACCTTGGACCAGTTCAAGTTCTGTCAAAATCACCAAAACTTATTGCAAACGTTGTTCTAATGCTCCTTTCAAAAACACAGAGTAAACAATAAACAAGAGAGAGCAGAAAATGCCTTGGCAAGGACAGAAGCATCAGTTTGGACACAGGAGGACAACAAAAAAAAAAGAGTAAATAATATGGATTAGTAGGATTAAAAGATTAAAGTAAGACAGAAATGGGCAATGCTCCTTATAAAGCTGCCACCTTGAGCCTCTGCTTCATTTCCAGTCCCAGCTGCTCTGGAAACGCTTCAGAAAATGATGAGAGAGTCTCTGTAGCCTTCAAACTGTGGGCAAGGTGCACAACTTTATCCTAGAATATTGTTTTTGTTATCAAAGGACAATACTGGAATTGAAGGCAGTTTGGATTGCTCACTGGGTGAGCAAACATGAAATAGCTGTGGTGCAAACTGAAATGTGAAGTTTTGTATTTCCTGCAGATTCATGTAACCAAAAGAGAATTTAAAGTGCAAAATGGCCCTCAAAAGGAGAGATCAGGGAGCTCGTTGCATTACAAAATTCCAAGTTGAATAGTAAATTTATCTTTAAAAATTACAGATTCAAGTGAGTGTCATCCAAAGCATAATTACTACCATCAGTAGGGTTTTTGTGTGTGACTGTGTGAAAGCTACCTCGGACTAAGAGAGACTAAAGAAATAGAACCTTAAGAAATAAAAGCAGATTCAGTGCTAAGCTATTTCAAGCAAGAATTTAAATTCTGAGTGCCTCAGAACCTGGTTTAGCTGAAGAGAAATTAAGCATTTAATTGACCTCACTGCAATTCAGATTGTCACCATTTGCAAACCTAGAAATAAAAATTTTAAAATGAACTGAAACATCAGCAGGAATTTCATGAGTATTGCTTCTTTAACCTCTCTTTTAATAACGTCAGAAATGAAGCAGAAAATGGCAGCTGTGTGGATCTCTTTTCTCAGTTGAGCAGAGTTTACACCTTTCTGTAAAGAACTGCATTTCCTGGGAAATACAGCACACTATGAATCAAATGAACATTGCAAATAATGCTTCTTTAAGTTTACACAATTAGGATAAACCCAACTTTTTCTGCATAATCCAAGCGGGCCTTGCCTTGAAGGATACAGAAGTTGAGTTTTTGAAAAGAACACAGGAACCACAACTACTTGAGTCAATTTTTTATCACCTTTTAAAGTCGTTAGTAGATAAACTGCCCGGGAGTTACACCTGGGAGTAACACTAAAACTGCACTGCCAGAAGGGTATTTCAGAGCAAAGGGTTTCAGTGTGAGTGAAGAGAGGAGCTGCAGCACTCCTGCTCACTGATTACATCCTTTCCCTGCATTTTGCAAAATATTAGCAGGAGTGAATTTTCCTGGAGTGGCTCTGAATGGGTGTTGGAGCTGAGTACACTCGTTCTTGCCTCAGAACAAGCCTTGGTATTCAGCGTGTGCATTTCAGCTGTGAAGGGGCCTGCCAGCTCTGAAATGCATGGCTCAATGCAGCCTTCAAAGGAACAAAACACCCACAGCCTCACTGTACAGGCTCGTTAGTGCTTGGGAATTAAAATCATATCGATAATTAGCCTTCTACTGTTGAGCACGGGATGTGCTGCACCCGTGTAAGACATCACTGTGAAATATCCCCAAGGTTATTCTGGACAGAGTGCTAGGTTTGGTTTTCTCAGCAGGTGGAGGCTCAGGACATATTTTTTTTAGGAAAGCCTCTCTGCACCCCATAACTGAACCCTCTTTGCATGGGACACTTGTTATTAAGGACCTAACAGGACTCTGGACACCAGAATAGGAAGAAATGTTGAAAAAAACCACACAACTGATAAAAAGTTCTTTAATAATATCAACACCGTGTCACAAAAATAATAGATACATAGCAAAAGTCTCATCTGGCCTTGAGACAAGAACTGGCTTCTTTTATCTCAGTAAAACTATCCCAATATTGCATTTGTGGCTTTGGATTTTTGCTAATTAATATCGGCTCTGCTGCTGATTTTTATTTCTTGAGAGAGAAGCAGAAGGCAATGGCCTGCTGCTCTGTGTGCTGGGTGCTTCTTCACAAAACTCTGTGCTGGGAACTGTGCAAAGGGAACTTCAGCTCTCTGAGTGATGCGTGCAAGGAGCAGCAGAACTTCTGCTCCTTTGGGAACCAGCAGAGCTGATTGTTCTCTGAGCTGGTCTCTCAAAGCTGCAGAGAACCACTGAATCACAGAATATGTTTAAGGTTTTCTTGTATTGCTCTTTAATGCCAAAGGCAAATGTACAATTGGTTATTTAAGCATGTTGCATCGCTGTGAAATGGGTAATTTCTTCCTTCTACACGATATTGTGTTCATATTTTCATGAATTGCACCATTTTAATGCATGCAGGAGTTCGCAGTGAGCAAAGTGGGCTTCTCTGTGACTCAAGCAGTTGTACCAATATTTAAATTACATGTAAGGTACCACATTTCAGCTGCTGATATGATCATTTATGACTAACCGATTACAATTTGTTAGCACAGAACTGACCTTTTTCTTGTAAGGAAAGGGCACATTTTACAGCTTCCTGAACACGTCTTATCTACTTGGAAGGTTCTACAGATAAGTAACATGTAGTGACATTTAGTTTTATTCTAGTTCACTGCCATTAACCTCCTCTTGCTGACTTTTACATTGTTTTGTGCTGGGCTCCATCGGGAGAGCTCAAATTAAGCGTTGCAGCTGGGAGCTGCAGCCAATTCCCTGCTCCAGCTCCCTGCTGGATCCCACAGAGCTGCAGTGTCCCAGCCCCTCATGCCACACTCTGAGCTCCTGCCTGTGACACACAGCCACCCCAGCTCCTGGAGAAACAGCTTCAGCACGTCCATGATCACATTTCCTCACGGCTCTGCAGCATCATTCTTTTAAATATCTCTTGGCTTGCCATGAGCTGCCTTTGCTGATTGCCCTAAATCCATGTAGGGCTTGCTGGGAGAGCAATGGACATGCCCAGGTTCCTTGGAGGAAACCAATTTACATGGCTTTAAACATTCACATTTCACTTTTCCATGCCTGTTCTATTCAGTGTGCTCAGTGCTTTGCACCCCTCAGATCAATTCAGCCACGGAGTTAAAATAGGGAAGGGTTTGGTGAGCACATATTCATGAATTTCCATATTTTTTTCCCCCTCCCTCACTGTGTTTAATGGATTCAGACATAAAATCTAAGGCATTTCACAGGCTGTTTGAGATGTGTGGGAAAGCACGGCTCAAAATGAGGTTTTCCTTTCAGTTGATTTAATGTTTGGAGTCTGCCAAGTTTACTGAGGGGTGGGTAGGTAGGCAGTGTGAGTAACAAAGGACTCAGATCATCCCTCCTGCACCCCTCTGGTCAGCCTTCCTTGGATGTGCTCCTTAAACTGATCAATGAATTTCATCAGGGAGCACGAGAAGTGCTCCAGACCAAGAGAAAAATCAAGTCAGGACCACCTAAGAAGCTGTGTAAAGCAGATTGGAGGTCAGCTCAAGCTCCAGTTCTTGTTTTGGACTGGAGGGCTGTTACTCCAGGCTCTGCTATTTGACAATACTGATGGTATTTGGAGTAAAAGCAGCAGCAGATAAGAATTCAGTTCAAACACAAAAATTTGGCAGTGAATAATTAACCAGTCCCTACTTATTAGCACTCACCAATGTATTGCTGGATAAAACCATCACAGATTTCAGTTTTAGCCAGACAAGGAGCTTTTTGCTGAACAATTATAATGCAATGTGCAAAGCCATCCCCTGTGGTGGGCAGGAGCTTGTACACTTGAATACTTTTCTTGGCCTTTCCACACATCTGTTTTGAAGTATTTGGAACATGTCTGCTCTACAAAGCTAAAAGACATGAATGTATATTTAGTTTCAGGCAATTAATTAAGCCCTTCTCTTGCTTTCTGGTGTGGTACCAACCTCTTGGCCAAATTTTGTGTGTTTGATTTATTCATGAAGACTTTTATCCCTACCCTGTCTTGTTGTTTTGGGGGGTTTTTTTCCAGCTATGTGGACAGCTATCAATGTCCATGGCATGTTTCTTTTTTATACATGTGAGATTTTTTTAAATGGACATGCTTCATGGCTGGTTTAGAGCATAAATCCACACCACTATTTCAAAAGACCAGCCCAGCAAATAAGGGGCATAAAACTAAGAATACTAAAGATATAAAAGCTGAGAACCTGTGTGGCAGCCCCTCTAGTTTGCGTTTCCAAAGAAATGGAATTTAGTAGTGTGTGAGTGGTGCAAAAGCCACATTAAATGAAGGGGGCAGGCCAAGGTTTATTATGTATATTTGTCATTTCAGTGGTTTGTGTCAGTAAGAGAACGATGAGCTGGATTTCTGAAGGTTCATCTGGAAGCAGAAGTTCCTTATTTATATTTAGGAGGAAAGAGATGGATTCCTATGGCAGGACTCATTTGCTCCCTTTTGATTAGGGGCAATGACAAGGTCCTTCCCTGAATTTTGCATGAGAAATTTTGCTTTCTACAGTGCTTTGTTAAAAATGAGATTGCAGCAGATATCACCTTGATAAGTAGCTAAAATAATTTTGCACAGCTTAGTGAGCTCTGGCAGCTAATGTCGAGTTTAATATCTAATACATTAGACACATTACTTATTAAAAATTTCTGTGGCTAAATCTGAGAGGGAGTAGACAATTTTATGGACACATATTAATAACATCTATAAATAGAGCAGTCCAGAGGAACCAGGAAGGACGTTTTCCTGCCCTGGGTTGCAGGGATTGCACAGCCTGCTCTGTATGGTTTGCTCTTTTCAGGTCAAAAGCAGTTAAATGGAATTTCTGCCCCGCTGTATGCACAGTCTGTAAGGTTCATTTCCCCTGAAACAACTCTGTGTGGCTGAATTAGATTTTAGTCCAGTGAGTTATTTTTATTACAGGGGAGATATAGGTCAGGAAAGATTAAGAAACTGATCACAAACTGGTGCTTGTGACACCTGTGGGGACATGGCAGCAGAGTTTCCTGGCTTGCCAGACCAAAAACAGAGGGACAAAAGTGTCTCAGATGAATGAAGGGACAGATAAATAGGGTTTCTTTCTCATTTGAGCAGAACTTCAGCAGCAGAATAGAGAAGCCTTTTACTCTGGGAAACACATTTTACTCAGATTAGGTCATTTTAGAGTTGTCATTTTCAGGCTTGTTACCAGAATAAGGCACTTGTGAGCAGATTGCTTTTGCAGGTGAATAAATTGGAGTGTTATTATCCTGCAGAGCTCTTGGCCTTATCACATCAGAGCAGACACCCTTGGATGGGCAGGCATTTAAACCCCAGTAAAATGGGGACAATTATATCACCAATGAAAGGGTGAAGATTGTTTCTAGTGTTTGGAAATTCTGATGTTGAATTGGGAAAACATAAAAAGACTCCTGAGCTTAAATTTACAGCTTATAGATGGATGTATATTGCTCTTTCTGCTTAAGGGTCTACCAATACTTTATTGCCAAAAGATATCCCCAGCCAAAGAGAAAAGGTAAGATCATTTCTCTCCCTCTCTCTTTTAAAATATTTACATTAAAATACGTGAGATGGAGTTTGCACCATATTTACAATTCTGGAAAACTAGAAACTGAAGTTTCTCCTAGACTTTTGTTTTTATAGATGTCTTTAATGGCAAAATTTCAAATAAATAACATTTTTCCTTCAGTACTCAGATGTCACTGAAATAAAGGATTAAAGATGAAAGACTGACACCAAGGACTACAGCAAACTGCAAGTGTGCCAGTAGTAAAAGTGTAAAATGGTTTAGAAGTGTAGCAGAGAGGACAATGGCATTTACTTTATGCAGGAAAGCAAAGGACTCAGTTGAGGAAAGAAAAATCCACATATGGCAGTGATTTTGACTGTTGGAAGCAGAAAAGTGTTGGTTAACAGTCTTCCAAAAGACTTAAGAAGTTGTTTTGTTTTGTTTTGTTTTACCCTTAAGTTTTCAATTATTTTTAGTGTGTTTAGTTAAGATAAGTGTGTTTATTTTTCATTCCAGTGCCTCACCTCTGCTTCAGCCACGAGCACTTTTGTTGTCATCATGCACTCCTTGTGTTAATCTCTTGACTATAATCTACTTTTAAGAGCTCTGTACCTGAGCTGTTGTCATCCTGAATGTTGCTGAAGACACTTTTGAGACCATATAACACTGAAATGCTGTTTTTCCTTTCCTGGTGTGTTATTGAGGCAGCAACCAGCCAGTTATGAGGAGGATTGCTTCCACACTTGGAATTTCATGGGCTTTGTGCTGGTGCCTACACAAGGGAAATGTCCCTTCTGACATAAAGGAAAACCAAGATGAATTTTTGTCAAGGCTCTCATATTTCCTGTAAAAGCTGCTGATAGAGCAGTGTGTAGATATATTAAGTTTAGTTGTAGTCACTGAAGGAATACCAGGATTAATTTTGTAATCTGCAGTTCCAACAAGCATGGAATCAGAATTCCTTGTCCTGTACGGGTGATTAGAAAGTTGTTGAAAACAAGTTCAAGTACAGCAAAATTTTGCCTCTGTCTTTTACTAAAGATTACAAACTTCCCTGAAAAGTTATGGTAGGATTAGACTGGATTTGATGGAGACCTGAGGTCATTTTTCTTGATGTTTGAACCCCCTACTGAGAGAGATTTAATGACTGAAAGTCTCTGTGAGTCTGCCTGGTATCACAATTATTATTCCCACCAGTGCTAAAGTGCAGCAGGCTCCAGATGCCATCACTCAGCCAACCTTGATTTTACAAATCCTCTGCCATTAAAAAAAGAATCTTAAAACAGGCAGGGAAGTTAAAGAGTTAACACTATAGATGTAAAACTCCTGATTTTTTTTCCTCGGATGATGTTATTGCAGAAAGCTTTAGGAGTTATCTGAGCTGATGTTGTTTTCAGAAGCAGAATGTGCCCTTTGAAACAAATCAAGGGCATGTCTGAACTCTGAATTTTTTTTGAGTTATTGCTGTTAAAAAAGAGGTCAGATTAGCTGGAAGATGTCTCCAGTGGAGTTCTGAAACCTTGGCTAGTTTCTCACTTCAGACCCGCTTTAGAGTAGTGATATACAAAGAAATAAAAGGAATCTTAGGGTTTTTGTTCCTTTTAGTTTTCTGAAGAATGATATGACCTTTTCAAAGAAAGAAGCCTACAGTGCCTGAAGTCACAAGATATCCACAAACAACTCTAAAAATAATGGCTAACCATGTTTTCTTTAATTTCCAGTCTGAATAGATTGAAGTTTGTGTTTGATGTGAGGGTTACACTTGGATATTTAAGTAAAAATACATACTGTAATTAAAAACTCACCCCTCTCTCTATAAGGTGTGAGTCACAGTGAAATATTAAGTTCAGAGCCAAAGTATGGTGTATAAAAAAATGTGATGTAAAAAATAGTAAGATTACCAAGAAAAATAAAAAAGGAGTTTATTGAATATACGTGCTTGACTCCCCGATACATCAGAATTAGCTTAAAAAGAAGAATCACCCCAAAAAACTGAACAAATATTTTCTGTGAATGGACTTGTAATGTTTTCTATCACATCCAGTCCTAGTCTTAAGTGAATTTAATTGTTCTTAACTGTGCATGGAGGTGAATGTACACAAATGATTCTTGAGTCTTTTAATAGGTTTTGTGTTATTTTTATGCACTGGGCAGAAAAAGCAAGTTGGACTCCTGTTGATAAATACACCTCTGCAGTTTATGTAGACATTTTACAAGTTCCAGTGCTTGTTGGTAAAGTTTCTTTTATAGAAGGAAATCATGGGAACAAAGCAATTCTTCAAGACTTGAAAAGTCTCAAAATAGGGATCTAGATTATTGCAGGAACAGGCTGTGTTACTCTCAGAAAATACCTGTCATGGTTAGCTCCACATGAGAAGCTCCCTCCTTTCCCAGGCCAAGTTCTGCGACCCAAACCAAAGTTACAAGTTTGGGACACGTTGTCAGGACAGGAGATTGTTGAGTATCACGTAGAGAAGCCTTTGTGACCTTGCAGGCAGCAGAAATAAAAGGAAATTTGGTGCTAGAACATGTGCATAGGTGATGAGGGTGATGCACGGTGATGCCTTCTCCCAGCCACCCAGAAACAGAGACCAGACAGGAGTCAGGGAATAAAGGCAGGGATTTATTTGAAGGCCTTCAAGGCACACCCTGGGGAGCCAGAGGCTGCTTCCATAAAATGGACCCCAAGGTGGACAACGAGTCACGAGTTCTTGACACTGATATAGGTTTGGTCCATTTGCATCTCAGCATAAATTCACCAATTAAAGCTTTAGCTCTCTTCAATTTCTCCACCTCTCTCATGGTCCCAGTTTACACCTTTTGGGCCTAGGCCAGCCCGAGTGTCCTTGAACAGCTCAGAGAGGCTTTGTTGTGTCTGTCTGGCCTGAGAGAGCAGCTCACGAGCTACAAGGAACTTCAGAGTTACACACTGGGCAGTACAGGATTTGAAAAATATAGAAATTAAAACCTAAGGCATCAACAGGAGGAGTGAAGTTGTCAGGAATAATGGATGAGGAGGTGCTGGCTCCATCTCATCACCGTGGGCTGTCACTGAAATGCTGATAATGATCATAAAAATAATCATTAAAAAGATTCTGAGGGGGGAATATTTACGCCACCCAACCTAGAATACTGCTCACGATTTTGATCAGCTGTAGTGAAGAAAGGATTATTTTGGCTTGAGGTGTGTTTATGGCTAAATGATCAGAAGGCATCTTTTATGGAGCAGCAGTCACAAGTACAGTGAAGGAGCTTGATGTTGTGTGGTTATTGACAAAATTATTATAAGGATATTACTGAGCTGTAAAACACATGGAAAGAAGAGAAAAGGGAATAAATATCTCCATGAAAAGCTCTTTCAGCTGAACAAAATGGAGTGAAATTGTTATATCAATATGCTGGAAATGAGAAGTGACCAAACTCTTGATTTCTGCAAGTGGGTCAGAAAGCTTAAATGCTTTTAGGAAGATGTTCAACTAAATATGAACAAAGACTAAATTCTGCAATTCAAGTTTTTGCCTTGGAAGAAGTGGGAGAGTGTCAGAAATCGCTCTGCATTCCCAGTGAGCTGAAATAATCCTCTCCCAAGAGCCTTTATCTCCTGTTCAACAGCATAAATCCATGAGAACGTGTGAAAATAATAACCACTTCTGAGACTCTTATGTGGTTTTTGGAATGCTGGAACATCTCGTAATTTCATCCAGTTGCCTCTCTCTTGAAAGTAAAATAGGTGCTCCCACTCTTGCTGGGGAGTGAGCACTGTATTTGGAGCAGGTTTTCCTCAGTTCTTATGCAGATTGGTGCTTGATGGCTTCAAATCTGCAGCAGAAGGGCACGGGAGCAAAATGCACCCTTCAGAGTGCTGGAGTTATTTCTGTGGAACCTCTGTGGAGCATCAGTGAGTCCAAATGCTATTAAAGGGAAACTCAGAGTCGTTGATTTGGATCTCGAACAAGCTGTGAGCAGTGATAAGTGACTTACTGAGCCCTGAGCTGCCTGAGCCAGGCCAGTGCACTTGTCCTTTTTACAGATGAGAGATCAAGGATTTCCTTTTTTCCCCTTCTTCTTGCTCGAGAGAAAACCTCATCTTCCACTGATTGTGATTTATCACTACCAGAGATAATCTACTGGGAAACAGGAAGGCTTGAGGAAGGTGCTGACAGTCATCTGAAGCAAAAACTGCCTCTAAATCCCCATCTCTTCTCAAACTTTTTATTTCCTGGGACTAATTTTGGCTCTCCTCACTTCCATGAGATGTATGTTAGAAAACAATTTGTTTAAAAAGATTTTTACAGCAAGGTAAATACCAAGTGATTGGCTGCATATCCCCACTTGTCATCCACTAGTTATTTTTTCTTATGATCCAGGGACATTTATTTTGAATTTGGAATTGTATCATTTAGAGTAGGAAATGAATGGCAGCAGGAAAGAACACCCTGATTTTAATTCCTTTACTTCCTAATATTGTCTAACACGGTTCTTAAGATTCCCATCTATATTTACAACTTGTGACTCGTGTTCCGTGAAGAAAATGTATAAATTCAAAGTATGCAGGAGCTGGGATATTATATAGTTACATTTAGACATCTAATAACCATGTTTTGCTTAAACTACTATAAACTTTTTATTCTCTTCAGACCCATTAAGCTCAGACAGTTACTCAGGGCCTTTGGATTTTTGGATGACATTCTCCACTTAAAATCTTGTCTTCTATAAGATAAATTTCCCCCTATAAAGACAAGAACAGAACAAACCCTTGCTACCCTTCAGCTATGATTTCTGAGCTCCTGCATTTAGCCCTTTCACAGACTTGTAACATTATTGTGCTTGTTACATTTCTGTCTGTAAGTGCAAATATTTGCAGTATGCTTTCCTCCCTAGACAACACCTTACAGCTCATGAGAGTAGAGAACTAAAAATTGGACTGTACTTACTGACTTCAGGTTCACCCCTTCAGCTGTTTCTGACAACCAGCAGGAACTTTATCTAAAATGTCTTTTTGAGTTGTGATGGGTATAGGAAATCCTTTCAATTTCTATGTGTTGTCTTTGAATGTAGAAGAAAGGAAATCTTCATGGGAATTTCTAGAGAACCTGGGCAGTGAACTTTATTAAAGCAGATGTGAAATATGCAAGATCAGAATGATTTGGTTTAAAAAAGAATAAGGATCTATAGATGGCTGTAAATAAGTAATGTATAAAATGTATAGAATGTAAGAGGAAATGTGAAATGTACTTTTTTTATTTCTATTTTTTTGAAGAATAAGTTTTAACTCCTGAAGATCATCTCTAAAAGAGGTGGATGTACATACCAGATGGCCTTACAGAAACACTGGCTACAGATTGATCCATTTTCCTGGAGTATAGTAAGGAGAGATGTCCTAGGGTTAAGAAATGTGTCAAATCTGGTGTTCATTAAACTCACACACATCCATGATCTTCTCCACTGTGCAGCTGAGAGATCTCTGATTTGTGCGTGACCCAGTGGTTAAACATCAGCTCTCTCTTCTAAATAGTGCTGTCATCTGTGCACCAGTGGTACCAATGAAAGTCAAATCTATTCTCTCGGGAGCTGAGGCAGGATGTAATTGAACACCTACTTGGAAACGGCTGTCTGGGTTAAAGATGATTTCTAATCTATATCCACAAGTCACCAGGTGCTCACAGGGGGTGCAGAAAGAGCAGGTCTGGGAGGAAAACTACTTTGTAGTAATATGTAGCTTAGATTTAGGGGATCTTTAAGAGCTGAGAGCAGAAATCCTATTCATCTGTTCAAACTGCAGCCAGAGCAGCTTGTGTGGTGAGGCCCTACCGAGGCACGGTGTGAGTGCAGCAGTGAAGAAATTGGGAGTTTTCCTCAGGCAGAGCTCATTCCCTGGCAGAGAAGGTGATTAAGCCCTGCATTATATCCAGCGCTGTTCTGATTACAAAATGCTTGCATTTGCTGGTTCATTTTTTCCCAAAAGTGAAGGTGGCAGAGCAGCTCTAGAGCCCGGAGCGATTTCTGCTCTCCCACTCCACAAGGGGACAGGCTGCTGTGCCAAGGACATCACTTTTATGGTGCACCTCCCCACGGTGGCAGGGAATGGTGTGTTTTATAAACCTGCTCAGCTTGTCTTTGTTTTCACTTTTTTCCTCCTGTTCAAACTGCCAGACGAGGCGCAGAGCTGCTGTTTGAGCTCTGAGTGAAATTCCTTCTCTGCTTGACTGTTCTGTGCCAGACAGTGCTAACAAGCCTCCTTCCCAGCAAACTCTTAGATGGAATAAGCTCTGATAACCTGAAAGAGGACTTTTGTTGCCACTCCTCTAAACCCCAGAGGTGTGTGGGTTTTTTCTGCGAGGCACACACTCCTCTAAACCCCAAGATATTGGATCTTCTCTGCCTCAAAGCACACAGTCACAAAGACCTTTTCAGAGCGAGATTCCTTTTTTTAGTCCTTTGAGTGTCTGGGACATGGAAGCACTGGAAACTAAGGTGCCAATGCTCAAGTGCAGTCTGCAGGTGAATTCTTTCTCAAAAGAAAAGCTGGAGTCAATGCATGACTTTACTTTTACTGCAACCCAAACTCTAGCAGCTCTGAAACTCTCAGTTACCTGCAGTTCCCTTCCTACTGTGGAGCACTGAGAGGTCTCCTGCTCTTTTAAACAACTGGGGGAGGAGGAACAGAGGGGACAGCATTGTCTTAGAACAGATCTGCACATTCAACCCAGCACTTCCAGATCCTGGCTGTGGGAAAGAGATACTTGGTTCCTTTGGCATCAGACCAAGTTAGAAGCAGATGAATGCTGGGCATTTCCTTAATGCAGATTCTTTTTAAAAACCTACTGCACAGATATCTGGCAATATTGGGGGTGTTAGTCTGGTTTAAGGTGCCAGTGTGCATTTTTTTTGACTGTGCTGCCTTCTCTGTCTTTTTTTGGCCATCTTCTCTTTGTTTGAAGGAGCTAAGAAACTGAGGGTAAAATGGAAAGCAGTTCCCAGAGCAGGAGCAATCACAGAATGGTTTGGGTTGGAATGGTTTGGGTTGGAAGGGACCTTTGAGATCATCTCACTCCAGCCCCCCCGCCATGGGCAGGGACACCTTCCACTATCCCAGGTTGCTTGAAGCCCCATCCAACCTGGCCTTGAGCACTTCCAAGCATGGGGCAACAATGAGGGACAGTGACAGAAGGGGTTTTCCATCCAAAGGAGAACATCCTGGGATAGCAGTTAATGAGTCCTGCCAAGCTTGTGTGCAGCACCTGGGAGTTTAGAGTGACTCTGTACGGATAAGGGTCAGAGGCAGGCCTTAAAAAATCCCCAACCTCATAAACCCAGGGAAGTTTCCTTAGAGATGAGGTAAGCAGGTAACAGAGAACTGATTATCTCAGCTTTCGGCGTGCCCACTGTGTGGGAATCACCACTGGGCAGTAATGGGAGAGGTATCAGCTGTAATGGCTCAGGTAATGAGTGAACTTCCTCTGAATGGTGTTTGGAGAGGCAGGACCTGCCTGACATCCCTGGCAGGGCAGTTCCCAGCTCCAGCTTAGCTCTCTGGTTGCTTTTCAGCTCTGCAAGTCTGGCACAGCTGGCCAGGTGCTGTGTTTGCTCAGGACAGGCTCTGTAAGGAGAGGAGGTGTCAGACTGTGTGAACCTCGACCCCACTGTATGGAGTGTTGGTGCCCCAGGCAGCTGATGAACTGTTGCCCTGGGTTTTGCTAAGCCGTCTGTTTTTAACATTGGATTCAGATTCTTTCACACAGTTTCATGTAAATAATGGCCAATGTTTACTTAACGGTATTTTCTGTTTTTCATTCCTTTTGTGATAAGAAAATTTTGATGAGCATCTTTTTTCTCCAGTGGGATTGAGAAGGAAGTGACATGTCCTCCAATCCCTTGTGGAGTTGGGAATTGAATAAGAATGTGAGATATGTCAATAATAAAAGTCATTCCCCTCCTTTCTTCTAAACCTGGCAGGTGTGAGAGTGTCTTTATTGTGTTTTCCCAGACACAATGAACTGGACCTCTCTGAAGCATACTGGGGTGGCTGAAAATCCCCAGGACATGCAGCCACTTGGTAAATGTCACCTTGGAGTGGTGCAGAGGTGGTGGTGGAACAGAGCGAGGCCTGCGTGAGATGAGGAATCAGTCGTGGAACAGCTTTCGAATCATCCCAGGAAGCAAGACTGAGTCATTAGCTTGCTGCTGTTGTACTCGCCAGACAATTTATTGTTAAATGCTTGTCTGTAAAGAAAAATCTGCTTTTTCTGGGAGCTCTCGATAGCACTGACATTTACTCAGAGTAAATCTAACACGGATTGGCTCAGAACACTAGAGCCTGACAGACATGACATTTGCTGCTGCCATACTTTAACCAATATTGTGATGATAAGGTCTTGGCTATCCAATGGAATTGATGAAATACAATTTTAAACCTAATGGATAGTCTATTTACCTTTACACTAAGCTGTAAGAAGAAATAAATTAAGGATCTTTTCATGCTTCTTGGTATACACTGAAAAAACCTCATGAATTAAATTTACCCTTATTTCCACTGTCTCCCGACATTAAAAGTACAAGTTAGGGGTTTTTTTTTTTCTGTCCTTTTTAGGAGTTTGCAAGTCTGTTTCCAGCAGCCTTGCCAGAGTGCAGATTATACATTGTGTCTGGGAAAACACAATAAAGACGCTCTCACACCTGCCAGGTTCAGCAGAAAGGAGGGGGAAGAGAAACTTTATTGACATATGTCACATTTTTATACAATTCCCCAACTCCACAAGGGATTGGAGGACATGTCACTTTCTTCTCAATCCCACTGGAGAAAAAAAGATGCTCATCAAAGTTCTCTTATCACAAAAGGAATGAAAACCAGAAAATACCATTAAGTAAACATTGGCTATTGTTTACATGAAACTGTGTGAGAAAATTCTGACTCCAAGGTTAAAAACAGAAGGCTTAGCAAAAACCAGGGCAACAATACATGATCTTTAAATACTGTATGATGGCATCGTCCTGGAAACTTTGCAGTGGAAAATAAGGATTGGTGATGGATTCACTGAGGGGAAATTGTGCCTGTGACAGAGCTACAGCATTGGTGGGTGAGGGACGAGTAACAGATGTCATCCACCTGTGCTTGTGCAAAGCTCTGGCACTGTCCCACATGGCATCCCTGGCTCCGAACGGGAGAGAGATGGAACTGACACTTGGGGTGTCCACTTCATTGGTGGATGAAGAACTGGCTGGAGGGTCCCACTCAGAGCTGTGGTCAGTGTCCCAGTGCCCAGGTGCAGAGCTGTGACCTGTGCTGGTCCCCACAGGCTGGTACTGGGACTGGCACTGCTGAAGAACTCTGGTGATGTGGGCAGTGGGACTGAGAGCAGCCCTGTTGCCCTGGTTTTTGCTAAAACCTTCTGTTTTAATCTTGGAGTCGGAATTCTGTCTCACAGTTTCATGTAAACAATAGCCAATGTTTACTTAACGGTATTTTCTGTTTTTCATTCCTTTTGTGATAAGAGAACTTTGATGAGCATCCTTTTCTCTCCAGTGGGATTGAGAAGGAAGTGACATGTCCTCCAATCCTTTGTGGAGTTGGGAATTGTATAAGAATGTGACATATGTAAATAAAGTGGCCTTTCCCCTCCTTTCTGCTGAACCTGGCAGGTGTGAGAGCCTCTTTATTGTGTTTTCCCAGACACACAGCCCCTGCAGGGACCCTGCAGGAAAGGATGCCATCCACAGGGACCTTGGGGGGCTCGATCACAGACCCAGGTTTGGTGCAGTATTTGGGAAACCCTAATGAATTGAGTAATTAATTGCCATACAAGATGAGCATGGTTTCAGGTGTGGCTCACAGTAAGCCAGCACCGTGTTTGTGACCCAGGCGTGCACACTGGGATCGGGTCTTAGGGTGTGGGGGAAGGTGGAAACAGGGACCCAAGGACCAAAGACAAGTGTTTGGAGGCTTCATTAGTTAATCCACGTTCTGTCCTCCAGCTGGCAGACCCCTGTGGTAGGAAGGACTGATGTGGCACGGACTGCAAGAGCTCCTGCCAAGCTGGGAGTTGCAAACCCTGCCAGTGTGGTGCGGGTTTTTAAGATATTTTATGGTTGTTTCTTGATCTTAGAAAGTCCCATGGCAGAGCCAAGAAAGACTGGAGACGCCTGTGAGTTCGTGTTCAGATTGTTTATTTTTTCTTATCTCACAGTGTCTGGAGCTGGCCGACAGCTTTGCCGAGATACATCACAGGGGTGACATCCAGGAAGAACATCTTCTCCTTTTTATCTCTTTTAGGAAAACCAACCAAGTTCTACAACGTATTATTGTTTAACCATTTTTCCCGATTAATTTCTACCTTAACATGACAGGGCTCCCTCCACCAATGCCCATCCCCATCGTCACAGCAGGAGATGGAGGAGAGAGAAGGAAGAGGAAGGGGAAGGGGCACCGCCCTTTGCCCTCCATGTTTGCTTTTTTTTCTCTCCTACCTCCATACATCTAAACCCTACATTCACCCAGTGATAAGATAAGCTAATTACACATTTTCTTTCCATTTTGTATTTCTTCCCTCAATGTGGGGAGCTCTCTCCAAGGACACGGATTAAACATAGAGTTCTGGGCTTTCATCTCGAGTTCCGAGCCTGCCTGGCGGGGCTCCAGACCCCCCTGGACAGACAGAGGGACACTCTGGGCTGCCACACGCCAGTGCTGAGCAGGGCCTCTCACAAGGCTCATCCTGAAGATGAGCCATGGACACTCCCAAAAGCAAAGCTCCTCTCCTCACTTAAACCCACCCAAATCCCTTGTGCTGAAGCAAATCGTAGAATTTTCTTATGGTAATAGTCATAGGGGAATAAAAATCGTGGTGAAAGAGGGGAGGGAAATATCAAGTTGTAATTACCACTTGAAAAAGAGTGTGCTGGAAAAATATTATAAACATTGCTGGCATTTAGCATCATTTGGGAGTAACTTGCAGGAAATGAAATGATGTATTATTAAAAATATGAAATAGTTTTATTTCCACGAGGAAATGAAAGAGTTGCACAAGGATAGTTCTTTCATAAATCATTCGCAGAATATTTCTATTCTAGCATTAGTCATAAGTTCAATTATCAGTAGTGTAGTGTGCCAGGAGTTATGTGTTGAGATCTAATTATTTATGGATTTCTTTTGCCAAATTTTTTTTTTTTTTAGAATGTGTTGAAGTAAAGGTTATTGTCCTTCATGGTTTAAGATAATCAAATTACACACACAGTGTCGTTAGGAGAGAAGCAATTACCAGTCATGCACACACAATTAAAATAAGTTTTGAAGCCTTCAGAGAGCTTTAACATTTTATTATTATTCTTAAGTAAGAATATTTTAATAATAGTTTATAAAACTGCTGGCAAGTCAGAACCTATTATTTTTAATGCAAACTGCTTATACATTTATTTTAGTGGCTCTTCTGTCTGAATGAGTATAACATTTTGGGTGAGCAGCAGAGATCTGCTGAATGATTCCAAACTATGAAGGTAGATATAAGAAGAATTAAGAAAAAAATTTTTTTTTCCCAGAATGGTGCATATATGAGTTATTTTAAGGCCATAATTAATGAAATCCTCTTGATTGTCTGACTCTGGTAGATAACTCTTGCTTAGGTAGGGGAGGTTGACCAATAATACTGGATGAAACTTTAACACTGTAGAACATTGAATTCACATTGTTGCAAATTTAAGCACCTTTTGAGCATTAAGGGATTTGATTGTGAATAGCTGATAAATATTTTTGAAGGGACAATAGCATTATTCCAAAAAATGTATTGAATTGCTGTCATCGTATGGCAGAATAGTGATTAACAACAGAAATGACATGAGGCCTTAATTAAAGGAATTAAAATGCTATTACCTAGCTGTGCCTGTGAAAGCACAATAAAGGACACGCTCACACCTGCTAGGTTCAGCAGAAAGGAGGGAAAAGAGAAACTTTATTTACATTTGACATGTTTTATAAGATTCTCAACTGCACAAGGGATTGGAGAACATGTTACTTCCTTCTCAATCCCACTGGAGAAAAAAGATGCTCATCAAACTTTCTCTTATCAGAAAAGGAATGAAAAACAGAAAATATGGTTAAATAAACATTGGCCATTATTCACATGAAAGTGTGTGAAATTCTCTGACTCCAAGGCTAAAACAGAAGGCTTAGCGAAAAACAGGACAACACCTAGCAAAGGGAATGGAATTGGAGTGAGGCATTGTAAAACAGAGTTCTGGGGCTAGGGCAGACTCTGCTTGCTTTGTGAGGTGCCTGAAAGGTGCAATTTTATGTGAGAGAATGTTGGGGAGCGTTATTTACCATGCAAGGACCGAGCAGACCTGTGACCCATTTCACAAAAGCAGGACCCTTCTGTTCTGCTCTAATTTCGTCTGAGCTCGCAGTGCACAAAGAATTTCTGGCTGTGGTGAATGCAGGGCTTGGAGAAGCTATTTTTACTCGTTTTTTTTGCAGTCCTGCTGTCACTGACAGAGCAGACATTACAGCTTGTGTGGGCACTGTCTGGGAGCTCCAGCAGGTGTTTGCTTCAGCTGGTGGCTTTCCTGTTTAAGTTCTTGAGCACATGAGTAAAATCAGCGTATCCAGTTTCACTCCAATGTTCTACATGATTGTGCACATGAAGAAGTCTTCCCATACCACAGAAGTGAGAACAGAACCCTCATTTCATCAGTTGCTGAGGGCAGCAGAAGGTACAAAACATTGGTTGGATAGTTGGAAATGCTCGTTTTGTTCCCCCTCACTTCCTGGAAAAGCATGACGGTGAGTCTGCCTTGTATTCACCTTTGTGAGCTCCATTTTCCACAAAATGTTGTCCTTGGAATAGCTGAAATTTGGAAAACAAGAGCAGGAACTGCGTTCATTTGCTTACAGCTTAAACCCGGTCTTACAAGTCTTTCTGGGAAAACCTTTGATCAGGAGGTGGAGAATGGCCTGCTAAAGTTTTAAAGGGCTTGAAATAGCTTTTATTTTTTGGTATGGAAATATTACAGACCGAGATAACTGAATGGAAATCACTGATCTTCTGTGGGTCACTTCTGCCCATGTCTTTTGTGGCATTTTTGTTGACGCCAACACACTGAAGCCCTCAGAGTGTGCATGAGGAGCAGAAGTTATGAGCTGAAAGTTAGAGACACAGAAAGTAACAACCAACAGTGGGAAATATGAACTTTGTGGAGCTGTGCTGGCAGATATTGACGTGGCTAAGCTGTGAGTGATGGTGACGGTGACGTCCCTGTGGGAAGGCACTGGCCTGTGAAGGGATGTGCCAAACCATTTAAATCTGCAGTAGATAAAGCAAGGCAGATGGAAAATGTCCTTGTGGCCTTGCAAAGCTGGGAGAAGCTGCTGCTCCTGACAACAGCTGCCACTGCTGGGTTTGTGTTCCTCCAGGATGTCAGCTGCTCTTGGTTTGGAGGGTGAATGACATACTTTGAAAAATCAAAGTTGTCTGCTCCTGTGCTTTGGGAAGCAACGCTGCCCTTTTTCCAGTCGGGGTGCCACCAATTGGTAGATGTGAGTGAAACTGCCACACACAGGCTTTGCCTTAGGCTGCAGTTTAGGAGCAACATTCAGAGGATAACTGTGCTTAGTGGTACCTCGGCATGTCTGTCCACTTATTTCGGGTTTAGAGCAAGATGATGGGCTGGTGAAGGGCCAGCTAAAGAGAGAAACTGTATCTTTCAAGAGGTAAAAATAACAATTATGCATTTTTTTTCCCAGAATATAGAATCTAGGATGTTAATGGTGTAAAGACAAGGAACAGGAAGGGCTGTAACCCGATGTTCTTAGAGGGAGGATTATTCCTCTGGATGACAGTGTCCTCCTTTGAGAGGCATTTAACAAGTGCAGCCAAGTTTCAGGCTTGGCATAAGCCAGGCTTTCAACTGCTGGCACAGCTCAGTCGGTGTCTAAATGAGAGCACACACTTGATTTGTTTCTTTTTATTCCAAGGAGAACTTGATACTAAGCTCTGAGTGCCACAGGGAGCAGCCAGCTCAAGAGGAGAAACACTGGCAATAAATGCTCTGGTGGAAATCAGAATCAGTGCAAAATCCAAACCTGCTGATTTCAAGCTTCTGTTTACAAAAGGAAGAGGTGGAAGGGGAGCCTCTTTACTGTATGAAAAGTAACATAGTGGTTTATTGCTCCTTACAAGCACTCAGAATGTATGAGCTGATCTCATTTTTCAGCCATAATTTTGTGGGTTTTATGGAAAAATTAAAAAACAAACCAAACCAAACATGTTACTCCTCCTTTTAAATGTAGGAGAAAAACCAAAAAAGGTAACCAGAACTAGAATCTGTGTTTCTTATTCCCACTGTCATGCAATTTGTCCAGTCAAAGGTTTAATTCAAGTTTGCTCAAATTGTCAGAAGTTTGTTTAATGGCATTTAAAAACCAGGAAGGAGGAGATGGTAATGTCTGTGGGGTTAGCTGGGTCCTGTATGGGATTGCAGCTTTTAGCCTTTATTGGCTTTTAGCCTCCACGGGCAGCAGGNACCACCACAGCTCCCCACAACCCTTTTTGCCGGTAACGACCCTGTGTCTGATGGTGATGGAAACGATGCCAGACAATCAAGGCCAGCTGTAATCCACAGGCACTGGGGCCACAGAAGGAAGTGGTGGTGAAATGGGACAACTTTGGAGATTTCTATTTCGGTGTGCTGGAGAAAGAAGCAGGTTTTTTATTTTATTTTGCTCTCCACCACTGGGGACTGAGTGCCTTCTCATCCTCTAATGTCCACAGAGAAATTAGTTGGAGAAATCAGTGCAGCAACATAAGAGAAAACAATATTAAATAATAGAAAGTAGTTGTTTAATCCTCTGCCAGGCTCTCTAGGACTGGAGCTACTCTGTCTGACCACAAACCCTTTCCAGAGGTGATTATCCCCTTCAGGTTACCAGCAGTGGTTCTCAGAGGTAATGACAGAAGAAGAAAGTCATCAATCATCCCACATTGTCCCCATTAAACCCTCTGGTTGATGTAAGGAAAATATTGAGCTCCTTTTGTTTTTGACTGAGATTCAATTCTAGCACACTTGAAATTGTAAGTATACAAAGAGTGGAGAGGAGAGCTGCCCCTAAATCAGATTCTTTCTAGTTTAAATGCTATTTATTCCAAACAAAGCATCTGAAAAACAGTTGAAGTTTTGAAAGTGTCTGCAAGCAGGAGGTAACAAGGTTTGGGTTTTTTCTTTTCCCCAAATATTGAAAGATTTTCAGGAGGGGATAAAAGAGAAGAGGCGATACTGTCCTGTTTTTTGCTAACTTCTAATAATTTACATTTTTGGAGTCAAATATTCTCACACTTTCATGTAAATGATAAACAATGTTTGCTTAACTGTTTTTTTGTTTACATTCCTGTACTATGGAAAATTTTTTAATGAGCATCTTTTTTCTCCAGTGGGATTGAGGAGGAAGTGACATGTCCTCCAATCCCTTGTGGAACTGAGAAACCTATAAGTATGAAAAATAAAAATAAACTTTCTCCTTTTCCCCTTTCTGCTCAACCTAGCAGGAGTCCGTCTCTTTTCTTGTGTCCTATAGCAACAAGGCATCTATTACAATATTTTCCAGCATTCCTGGGATTAACATTCCTCAGAAAAGTTGAGGAAGAGCCAGTCCTGTGACAGAACAGATTTGGGAAGCCTGCATCTTGCCTGAGTCCCCAGCTGTGTGAGAATTGCAGATGTTTCCATCATTGCAGTCAGCTCATCAGCAGCTGGACAGCCCTGGAACTGGAAGTGGTGCCCATGAACTCATGGGAGAAGCTTCTGGGCAAGATTTTGAGTCTTGAGAGCCAAAAACCACAAATCTGTGCGTTCACAGATCCCTTTTTCTCACTGGCTGAAGTGGGGGGACAGAGAAAATATTCTGTGCGTATAGTGAACAATCTGTGTTGAGGGGGAGGCAGGAGGTTCCCTTCTTTAAACCAACAGCTGAAGCTTAGTGACTTTCCAGTTCTTTTTTTAAAAAAGCTGTATATTGCATTTAATGCCATTAGTGTGATTTTGAAAGGAATCCTAAGGAATTCTCAACCAAACCCAGAACACACATAACCACATAACGTGGTTCATGCATCTGGTTTTACTTGTCAGCCAAATATTGTCATGATTGTTAACGCTGTAATTTGGTAGCTAAATATTGTAGCTAACAACTGCATAGGTTCAGCATCCTAGGTACTTAGTGTTTCCACAATTTTTTTTTAAACACTGGAAGAGTCAAAATGTTAAAGAATGTTTTCACTAATTCACCACATTCCTCCATTAGTGGACACACAAAAGCACCAGGTCCAAGTTGCTCTTTCACAGTGAAGTGGCAGTCACTGGAGGCTTTGTGCTATATGGTAATTTCTGTTTTCATGACCAAACTCTGATGAAATTGTTGTTTGATCAAACCAGTGATGTTCTGACATGATAATTTATTTACTAACATGGAATTATTTTACTCCAAAAACGTTCATCATTTCATTCAAGAAATATGTTGCATTTAATAAAAGTTAAAATATAGCTCGAGCGCAAGACTTTAATAATAAATATACTCTAAATTTCTTCATTGAGTAGCTTTGCATGGATGATGATTTTTATTTCTTTTGCACTTACTGAAATGATTGTCTTGAAATAAAACAGCAAGATTTTCTATCACTCAGACTCCAGAGGTTTAGTTTGTATTGCCAAATCAAAATGAAAAACAGTTGTTAAGTGGTAAACAGCATTTAAAAATTGCTGGCCTTTTGTCCCCGTGTTTACAGTTAATGCTCAGCCTGAATTTTCTGATGCATTATGGTAATAAAAGATGCACTGCATTTCCTCTAATAGCAGGAGCCTCTGACCCTCTTGGCATCAGGAGATGATCACAAGTGGAGCCTGCAAACAACACGAGCTCGCTGCAGGGTTAGGCTTGATTTGGCATCTGGTGGTGATGGAAAAACCTCTCCAAAGCAGGATTGTCCTGGCTTTGAGGTTTTACGCTGCTGAGTGGCTCACGGGAGCTGAAGGGTGCAGTTTGAAAAAGTTCCTCTTCCAGGAGGGCAAAGGGAGTCAGGGAGTGCTCGTGTTGGAGTCACACCATGGGCCCCCAAAATGCCACGGCAGGGTTGGACCCCGAGGCAGGGCTGGAGCAGAGAGCTCTGGCTCCAGAGGGAGCATCCGAGTTCTGCTGCTTCTCGGAGCTAATTAAATGGGATTTAGTGCCTTTTCCCAAGCCAGCACCACTAAGTTGTGTCTGGAAAAACACAATAAAGACGCTCTCACCCCTGCCAGGTTCAGCAGAAAGGAGGGAAAAATCCAACTTTATTTACATATGTCACGTCTTATACAATTCTCAACTCCACAAGGGATTGGAGGACATGTCACTTCCTTCTCAATCCCACTGGAGAAAAAAGATGCTCATCAAAGTTCTCTTATCACAAAAGGAATGAAAACCAGAAAATACCATTAAGTAAACATTGGCTATTATTTACATGAAACTGTGAGAAAGAATCTGACTCCAAGGTTAAAACAGAAGGCTTTAGCAAAACCAGGGCACCACTGAGTGAGTATCGTGTTACTTGGTAACTGCCTCACTGCCTCCTTCAGACCTGGGGTTCTGCACCACATCCCCAAAACCTCGCTGTTCATGGCAGTGTTGGCATCCAGACAAAACCCACGAATCACTGTAAGAAACTGACTTTCAGGGTGATCATTTTGATGTTGCGTTTTTGTCACAAAGGAAGAGTGACTGGCAGTGCCAGAGGCCAGTCCTAGGCCCCCCTGATGGGAGCTGGGAGAAGTGATATGAACCTCACAGGCACTCGTCTCTGGCAGCTGGAATTTCCTACCTCCTCTCTGACACCATTTAATTTCACAAAAGGAAAGTGGACAGTCTATTGCCACAAGCATGAGCTGTCAGAAAATCCAAATATAAGAAAGGACTGGAGTATAATTTATATACTGAGGGTGAGAATTGAAAAGTGAAAGGCTTCTGAGGACTTAAAGATCAGTGGGTACTTGAACCTTAAAGCATTAATGCAAGGCAGTGGTCAGAGTTGGTTTGCTTGGACAGGATGATAAACACTTTGAATGTATAGATTTCTTGCCACCAACTACTTCTTCTCTGTTCCCATGCTCTTTAAGCTGATCAATTTATTTTCTACACAGGAGCGTAATTTTGAGCATTTTAAGGTGAATAGTGTAGCTGGAGCTTGAAGAATAAGTATCATTTTTATCATAATACATGATATGAAAACAAAACACAGGAAAATAACTTTTTTGATGTAAAGTATTATAATGTGGGATTGGCAAATTATCTGATTGTCCTTATTTTTCAAAAAATTACCCATGGAGGACTTTGTCTTCTTTTTTTCACTTCTACTTTTTTTCACTTTTCACTTTTTCACTTTCTTCTTTTTTTCACTTTTAATTTTCACTTGAAATTTAGTTACAGCACAGCTTCATGATTAAAGCACTGAAGTTACAAGAATCACCAAACCTTTCATGAAATTGTGAAGTTTTACTTGGTGGATCTGGGGTAGATTTCTCCCAAACTTGAATCAATAGAGAAAACTTCTTCAGCCACTTTTGTCACCAGCTCTCAGCTGGGTGGTTTTAATCTCTAAGGTTTTCAGGTTTCCTGTCTGGCACCGTGTGTGCCATTCTGGTACCATGGTGACAGCTTTATCCTCTCACCTGCAAAGGAACATGGAAATTATAGGAAAGATAAAAAAAAAGGAGCTGTTAGGAGCACCTGCCCTAGATTTGAATCCTTTTTAAAGCAAAATGGTTCACGTTCATGTCATCCATTTTCTGGGCTTTGTAAATCTGCTGTGGAATCACTTCTGCATGGACTGCTAAGTCTGTGCATTAATTAATTCCTTGTAATCTCTATTAGCTTGAAGTAAAGCTGAAAATGCCCTGGTGGTTCCACTGCTGGCTCATTTTCTCTCTTTATCCTGCTCGTTCCTTTCAGACTGTGCCACTCTCAATGCCACAGAAATGTTTGTTAGCTTGTGCACTTCTTCAATGGAGTGATCACACTTTGGTGATCAGTTTGCTGCATGAGAGGGATGGGGTGGCAGCTTTGGCTGAGATAAGGAGGGTGGGAGTGATGCCTTTCCCAGCCACCCAGAAACAGAGACCAGACAGGAGTCAGGGAATAAAGGCAGGGATTTATTTGAAGGCCTTCAAGGCTCACCCTGGGGAGCCAGAGGCTGCTGCCATGAAATGGACCCCAAGATGGACAACGAGTCACGAGTTNAAGGAACTTCAGAGTCACACACTGGGCAGTACAGGATTTGAAAAATATAGAAATTAAAACCTAAGGCATCAGGAGAGGCAAAATTCTGACCTGAGTGTGAGGGTACAGCAGATACCAGGACAGAATCCTGAGTGGCAGCAGTGGCTGTGGTGGAACAGCTTCTCCTGAGGCTGTGTCATCATTGCCTCTTAGTCCTCTGGGTATGGTTTGCTCAGTGCTTTTTTGGG
>VYXC01010980.1:89438-106404 GCA_013397175.1 Platysteira castanea
TTGGATTTTTTTTTTTTTTTTTTTTCTCTATATGTGTGTCTGTGCTGCAATGGTAGAAATGTTGCCTCAAAATACATGCATTGTTTTGCTTGCTTCTGAGGAATATAGAGGCATAAATGATTGCCTCTTGCTCTTGTTCTTTAGGTTTTTTTGTAAATTTTATAAATGTCGAACAAAATCGGATTGCTGTAGACCTCCAGGAAATTGATCTCTGTTCTATTCAGGATTTGTGCATTACACATGAATTTAATGCGTGCTTAGTGTTCTGCCTTGTTTTTAAAATGGTTTTATTTCCACTCAGAAGATTCACAGACTGAGCAAGGTTGGAAGGGACCACAGATCCAACCTCCCTGCTCAAGCAGGATGGTCCCAAAGCCCATTGCACATGAAATGCAACGAAATAAAATGCAAGAAATTCTGAGATGCAGCTACATGAGGGTGTCTTTTTTGTTTGTTTGCTTTCTGTGTGTTTTGTTCCATTTTGTCTTTTCCACAGTGTTTCTACATCTGTCCCGTTTTGGGACTGTGGTGAAAGAATTCTGTGCCTCAGGGGACAGAATTCTTGCACCTCTTTAACACAAATGACACCTTTATCTTGCAGAAATTTGATCAATACCTTTTTCTACAAGAACTCACAGTGTCATACGACCAAATGGGAGAGTAACATAAATTGTGTTCCACTTGCTGGTTTTGGGTACAGCACACAGTTTCGTGGAGGGACAACTATCTATATAAAAATGGAAATACAAAGGACTGTTTAAAATTTCAGAAGCCACCTTATTCCTAGTGGTACCAATGTGATGCTTAAGGGAATTCAGTTTCCTTGTACTCCTGTGCTCAGTTTTTGCATTCAGATCTTTTGCTATGCAGTTTCAGTGCTTGGTTTTCCTTCATAGCAATCATTTTGTGGTGTTCACAGGTGATGAAAATAAGTTCCTTGTGAAAAATGAAAAATAACTTTGCTGATGTTATAAAATCTCTTTTGTTTGGAACACGTTGTCTCAAAAGTGTTTTAAGTTATTGAAGCGCAGATTGGCTCCATCAACCAAAGCTCTCACCTAAAAAGCTGTTTGATCTTATCTGAGATGTGGATTTGAAAAGCATGTACTAAATAAAGGCTGAAACTGAATACTGAGCAAAGATTTGAGGGTTCATGGAAGGAAAATCCACCATCGATTTCTAAGAGAGCAGTCTCTGGCTCGTAAAGCTTTTGAGATCTCAAGTATCCCTGAATGCTGGCAGTGTGCCCTCACACTGCTGCTGGCACTGCTCTTGGTTTCTCTCTGGGTACTGAGTTACAACAGCTTTTACTACAAAAATCTGTTCTTGGGCTGTTTGGAGCAAGAAGGGGCTCACCTGGAGCAGAATTGTGCCCCAGTGTGTCTGGGAAGACACAATAAAGAGGCTCTCACACCTGCCAGGTTCAGCAGAAAGGCGGGGAAAGACTTTTATTATTGACATATTTCACGTCTTATACCTTTCTCAACTCCACAAGGGATTGGAGGACATGTCACTTCCTTCTCAATCCCACTGGAGAAGAAAGATGCTCATCAAAGTTCTCTTATCACAAAAGGAATGAAAAACAGAAAATACCGTTACGTAAACATTGGCTATTATTTACATGAAACTGTGAGAAAGAATCTGACTCCAAGGTTAAAAACAGAAGGCTTAGCAAAAACCAGGGCAACACCCCAGCCTGCAGAGGTGCCTGGTGCACACGGGTGGAGTCCTGCACAGGGCAGCAGCAGCAACCTCGGGGTGTTCCACATCTCCGTGGGGTGAGGAGCAGGGCACAGGTACCAAATAAACCCCTGGCAATGCTGTTTTAGCAGGGGGAGGCTCTAACAGCTCGTGGTGATCAGCACAGAGGTGGTTTCTCTGCAGGCTTTTAGAAAGGGCGTAGTAAGGACATAAAGTGATTGCGTGGTGTTTCAGATGTTTTATTTTCTGCTCTTCCCAGAAAAATGGGTTATAAATATGCATCAAGAGTCCCCGTTCTTTCATGTTAGACTGCACTAATTAATTTTGTACATTTTTTTCCCTCACATTTTCTCTTATCCGCCAAGTTCAGAGGTTTTGGCCTAGCAAATCATCCAGGAGCTATTGTTTTTAGAGTTGCCAAGTCTGGAAAATACTCACAATCCTGGGAAATGTTTTCTGTGTATTTATAATTCCAAAGCTATAGGGAATTTGTTGTCCTTCAGCAATCTTTGCAGTAAACCTTCTATGTAATTTTGGAATATGATACTGATTACTTTGGGAACCTCTTCAGTTTGGCAGGAGCAGTGGAGCTTGTGCTTTGAACATTAAAACAGCTTTCATGGCTTTGGAGGATCTGTCTTCACTGTTGAAGTCTGTTGTGAAAAGGTATCCAAAGCAAAGATTTTTTGTTTTCTTCCTTCCTTCATGTTAGGCATGGTGTGTTTAAATTACAACATAAAATGATAAAATTACAATAATTGTACTGCATGCTAAGCTGTGTTAGTGGGATGGCTTTGGGGATGGGTTTGCTCATTTTAAGCAGAAGTACAACCCTTAACCCCTAGCTCACTTCAGCATTCATAGAGGCCAAACCAAAGATTGTCAGGACCCTTTCCAAGCAATGGTCACCACTACAGGTTTGGGGATTCTGGCTGATCCAAGGAACTCTGGAAAATGGAGATACTCAACTGTGCCATCAACCCCTTGGGTAAATTTAACTCTGGTGTTGACTGAAGTGTGAGATGAGTGGGGAGATGTGATTCTGCCTCTGTAAGATGCAGAACTGGGGACAAACTTCTCTGTGCTGATGGATTTATTTAGAACCCTTGGGGTTTGGTTTGATAGGGGAGCTGATGGAGAAAAATGGAGATACTAAAAGCTATCAAGCTGAGGTGAAAACTTGCCTGGGCAAGGAAAACTTTCCCTTTCCTTCTTTTGGTTGTCTTGTACGGTGACTTCGTGGAGTGTAGGCTTTTCTCATATTCATTGATATGCCCACCTGCCATCAGCAGGAGGGAGATGCTGCAGGAAGAATTCCTCCACAAAGAACCCTCCCCAACCCCTCTGCCTCATCCTGCACACCTGCCTGGACAATTAATTTGAGTAAATACCTTGAAAGGGTTTCTTGGTTCTCTACCAGGTACATTTCTGTGCTGCCTCTTGAGTGATGAATCAATGGATTGAATTCACTGGAGGCGCCGCTGCTGAACCTTTACCAAGTGCCAAATCATTTTTAGGGCAGAAGTATTTCCCTTTAAAATATATACTCCACTAATAATAACTGTTTCCAAACTGCAGAACTTCAGCATCTGAATGTTTCTGTTCAACTGATAATTTAATTAAGAATTGAATACTTGTATAAAATAACTTGTGAAATTATATTTAGCAATAATGCTTTAATTAGTAAAAACTATGTTCTTGAGAATAATTATTTAGCAATATTTTGAGCTTAATTAATGGTTACATTATTCCAACTTTTATGCTATAATAATTAATACATTACTAATTCTGTTGGCACAATTAGGAGAAACTAATTGCTTGAAATTTTTGTGCCTATAAAAAGATTAAATTAATTAAGATTGCCATTAGAATAATTTGTACAAGATTTTGGGTTACTAATATTCTGGCTTATTTTCCTTGGTGTAAAAAAGGAAGAATTTATGAAGAGATAATCAATTCCTAAGAAGTTGCACACAGAAAATATTCATAATTTAATGCAAGCACATTATTGTGCAGTTTTTGGCTGGGGTGAAGGTATTTTCACAGTAGCTGGTGTGGGGTTGGGGTTTGGATTCGTGGAAAACAAACATTGGAAACAGTGTTGAAAGGAATTTATCCTCCAAGACTTCATGCAGCATCTCATGCTGGGCAACGTGGATACTCCACACAGTGAGAGGGGAGATGGGGTAATATTTGTTAGACTTGTGAGGGAATGGGCCACTAAAAATCAGGATTTACTTGTCATGATCCAGTAGATGAAAATAAAGTCCAGTGCATCTTTTGTACAGCTGCTGTGCCACGCACAAAACACCAACAGAAAGTGGTGCAGACTTTGTGCAGTCTTCTCTTTCTCTCCTTTAATGTTTCTGAGCTCAAAGGAAACATTGAAAATTAGTTTTGTGATGAGATAATGATAAGGCAGTGCAAGAGAGAGGGCTCTGCTAGAGTTCAAAGAATCAGAGTGGTTGATGGTGTAACCTGGATGGTAGCCCAGTGCCCACTAGTTTAAAGTAATGAGCATTTTTATGATCTGTAGGCTGCTAGGTTTTTATTTTTAGACCCACTCTGTCAAGTGGAAAAATATAAGCAAGGGGATACAGTTCTTTCTCCATATAATGCCAACATTTTATTCTTTAATTACCCGGGAGCAGAAGGGGTCAGTGGATTCCCACAAGGCCTGTTAGCCACTGCAGCAGGGAGACTGTCAGCCTGCAAGGTTTGCTATTTTTAACCTGTAAATAAGAAGATGGAGGTGAAATTCATTTTTCTCTCACTTTTAAATCCTAAATTTATTAAGCATCCAGCATTTCAACTGATAGGGACCTGCAGCACTAATGTTGTGGTTTAATGCCTTAAACTTTTCCTCAGAAACCTGGGTTCATGTTGAGTCAGGCCAGGGATAGCAGTTTGCAAATCCTCACCCTTTGTCCAAAAAGATTTGAAATGTGTGCATTCACATACAGCCAGAGCTGGCAAATAAATGCCTCCACACTTTTCAGCACAATTTATATGAGTAGATCTTCCATTAAGTCTGGAACTTGGAAAAAGCACGGAGGTGCAGGTACACTGACGTGGCTGTGTGTGATCCATTTCTGCCTTGGTTACCTGCTCCATTCTGCATTTAAGTTCAAGTTTCTCTTTTTAGGGTCCTGCTCTCTCTTTTTTTGCCTGAAAACCATCCATTCATGGTATGGCTTGTTTGCTAAAGTTCCTTTTCCTCTGAATTTTACCTCAGCTAGAAAGCAAGAGCATGGAGGCTGTGGTTACTCATCTCCTGCTCTCGCTGTGTCTGACACAAGAAAACAAAAAAATTTGGTAGCGTGGGTTTTTCTAAGCTCTGGGAAAGGTTTCGTTCATTTGAGGGGGTGCTGTGGGTATTTATCCACGGATTCCTGGCTGTGCTCTGCATTAACCAGAGCAGGCCTGGATCTCCAGGGTGTCCCAGCCAGGCCAGGGTGGGATCTGAGCCTGCTTTTATCTGTGCTCATCAATAAAACATTCTGAACACTTTTCTTGTTGACCTGGGGATTAGGGAGCTTTCCCAGCTGGGCCAGTAGAAATACTAATGAGTTTGTCACCTTTCAGAGGACTCAGATTGTTTGATGATGTGACACCAAGCTACCATTACCGGGAAGGGTTTTGGGAAGGCTAATGAGTAAATTTTGCTAATGTCAGTCATGGTTTTTTTGTCTGAAATTCTTGCATGAAAGTTGTTGTTTTGCTGGGTTTCTTGGTTGTTGGTGTTTTGAGGTGTTTCTTTGTTTTGTTTATTTTCTTGTTATTTGCTCTAGCCTTTATTAAACAGCCATGAATGGACATTAAAACTCGCACAAGGTAAAAAAGATATTTTTTCTCTTACTGCAAATATAGCTGATAGTAATGAGAAAACTCCTAAATTTACTCATATTCTCACTGTATCTACAAATATACCTAATTACTGTTATTTCTATCTCTAAGTATCCTTAGATAATTTTTAAATATATTATTATATAATTTAAAACTCCACTGTTCTCAAAGCACTGGTGAAGAATTGGTGAATTCCACTATAATCTCTATAATAGTGGAGTGAAAAATAAGGCAATAGCAAAGGTGATGGAGCCATTTGCTGTTCCTGAAACATGTCAGCTTAGAAGAATTTTATACTTTCTTCTTACTTGGAATAACTGCTAATATCCAGGCCGCTGCTCCTCACTTGATTTTTTTTTTTTTTATTTTAACAAAAGAAATACCTAGTACTGTTAGAATTTTAAAAGACTTGGGTGCCGTACTTCGAACTTTCCTTTTTGACTCTATTCTCCACAGCAAATGTATTAATTTCACCTTTTCTGGCATAATTCCAATGGGTCTCTGTATACCAGAATAGGAACCCATTTCTAAATTCTCTTTCTTGTGCTGATGTGTCCTGTTTACACACAAAAGCATTTCTGCACGTGCAATACCTTTTACTCATAATGCTTCACACGTATAAAACTATGTCTGGTGGTTTTTGCTGTTACATGACATACATCATCTTATAATTTCTTTATTGCCAAGGAAAAGAAATGCCAAGGAAAAGAAAAAAAAGCAGGGATATTTACATTGAATGACTTCCAGAAAGCACATTTTGCTCCCCGATAGGTGTTTCTAACGGGGTGGCCATACAGATTTATATTGCCACATCAGCTCATGAAATTTCTAAGGCTTCCTTATCTGAGGAGAGCTGTGATTCAGGGCTGGCCATTCATGGAGAAACATAAATCAGGGGAGAGGAATCAGCTCTGAGGTTGCTGGTGGCTCCTCAGTGCTCTCCCAATTGCACAGAAATTTACTTCTGTGCTTCCTCTTGGCACCGAATTCTGCAGGTCTGCAAACACTCAGCAGCAACAGGTGAGTCTGGAAATTTTTGTCTCTCTCCAAATGCTTCGTGGTTTAACGCATTATGTGTGTGCTCAGTATTTGTGTTCCCTCAACAGCAAATAATACAAAAGTGCTTTGGAAATTAAAATTATTTCATGATTCTGACAGATTTTGCTGGGAATTCAGTTACGCGTAAATTGGTAGAATCAAAATTAAGAGTCAGGTCACTCCTTTCAGGGTTTTGTCTATTCTTCTGCATGCTCAGAACCTCTGGGAGTAAAATTTAACATCTCTTGTTGTGTATTTAGATGCTGTCAAGGGTGTAAGAGGATTTAGGATTGGTACTGCTACCTTGCCATGTCCCTTAAATGTGTCCTTTCACATAGCAGAGAATTCCTGTTTTTTTATTGCCTCTGTATCTTACATAAAGCATGCCAAAATATCACCAGGAAGTTGGGATTATTATAAAATTCAGCTTATTTAGAAGATAAACCATGGAAATAATCTCTGCAGTTGCATCAGTGGTAAGAATTTAGAGTTAACGTGGTGTTTTTCAGAGTTTCATTGTGCTAAGAGTCACTTCCCACTGGATGGCACTATTTAATAAATTATATTGGGGAAGGTGCTTGCTACAACGTGCCAACTTTAGAGGACATTGTAGAAGTGACATTTGGAATTGTTAAATATATTCTGACTCTCATCTTTTTCCAGAGGGGAGCACAAAACACGTTGGTCCAACGAGCACAGGCGGTGACCACTGAGGTTCCTGCAGCAGCACGTGCTGCACACCCAGGGAGGAGCTGCTTCCTGGGCCTGCCACCTAAAGCTTCGGGTATTTTATCAAGGTTCTGGTCCTGACCTTTGCAAAAAGATATAGTTTTTAAAGGCAAAATTATTCCTTCTGTTTCTCACATCAGGGGGAACTGATTTTAATGCAAGGCTTGAAGGTCATATATATTGTAGAGATCTGTTTCTATTTTTGTTCCTTAATATAAAATATCAGCAGTAACCGTTCTGTAAGTTATCAGGGTTCTTGTGTTTCCATTCTCACACCAGGACCATAACAGAAAATCTGGTGTACAAACTTGGCAATTCACAGCAGGAAGACTCCAGATAAAAATGAAATTAAATCAGTTTATTTTTCTAGAATGCTGGAACGCTCTTTTGCAGTTTTTGAAAGCTGATTGAAAGCACACCTTAGCCCATAGATAGGTTACACTGAACTTTGTGTATAAAAATAAAATGAATTTTTTAAAGAAATAATTCAAGGACATGTCAAGCTTCATTGACAGGCAGTCAAGAATTAAACGTGCAATAAACAAATTAAAGGAAGGCATCTATCCCAGAATAATAATAGCATTGGGATGGGCAGAGATACAGGGAGCAGGACTGTCACTACAGGACACAAGAAAAGAGATGGACTCCTGTTAGGTTGAGCAGAAAGAGGAAAAGGAGAAACTTTATTTTCATTTCTCGTACTTACAGGTTTCTCAATTCCACAAGGGATTGGAGGACATGTCACTTCCTCTTCAATCCCACTGGAGAAAAAGGATGCTCCTCAAACTTTCTCTGATAGTACAAAAATATAAACAGAAGAGGACAGTTAAGTAAACATTGGCTATTATTTACTTAAACTCCGTGAGAAATTTTATCTGACTCCATATTATACACAGAAGGCTTAGCAAAAAACAGGACAACACAGGATGGTAGCACAGGCTCTGCTTTCTTTTCTTGCCTGATTCTTTCAGTGGCCACAACATTTCTGCTGAGAGGCGTTAAGCACTTCTACAGAAGAAGCAGCTTCTATTTGCAGAGGGGTGCTGAGGTTAAAAATAAGCAGGGTCCAGCCTCGTGTTTTGCTGCGAACAGTTCCCAGGTTGGTTGTGCTGTGAGGAGGGGGCACAGCACCAGCTCTGCCCCTGTGACAGCAGCAGCTCTCCCTGGGGCTGGGCTGTGTGCGGGAGCTGCTGCAGAGCCTGCACAGAGCTCTCCCTGTGGGCTCCGTGTGCTGGGTGCTGAGCCCGTCGTGTTCCTCGGGGCAGAGGGAACGAGCAGAGGGAACAAATCCTGCTCTGCGCTGTTTTACTTTCCCCTCCACAGGGAATCTTGAGTTTCTCTTCACTGACAAGTTCCGCATTGCTGCGTTTTGGATGTGGCACAATGCAAAGAGAACCCCTTTGATGTCGCTATAGGACATGAGAAAGAACCACTCTCACCCCTGCTTGAGCAGAAAGAGAAAAAGAAAAAGCTTTATTTTGAGATTCTTATATTTATCAATTTCTCCATTCCACAAGGGATTGGAGGGACATTGTCACCTCCTCTTCCATTCAGTGGACAAAAAGTCGTCAAACTTACCCTCACCACAATGGAATGAAAGACAGAAAGGACAGTTAAGTAAACATTGGCTATTATTTACATGAAAACCGTGTGAAAATTATCTGACTCCAAGGTTATAACAGAAGGCAAGCAAAAAACAGGACAACACTTTAGAGACATTATCAACTCTGGGAAATAACTTATAGGCGTACATGTTTCCATCCTCTGCAGCTAATGGGAGTGCAGGCATTCCAGCTGGAAGTAAGAATAACGCCCAGCATGGGACAGTAGGAAATGAGACTCAGGCTTGGGTTTTGTCATTGTTTTGCTTCCTTAATCTCAGAACAGGCTGGGGTGTTTCCTTTATACTTCTCACCTGATTTTAGAACCTGGCAGGATAAGTCGGATGACCTTTAAAAAGCAGAAAGCTGTTCTCCAAGCATCTGAGGCTGAAGGCTTTTGGACTCAAACGCTGTAGTGAAGTCAATTTTCTTGTTATTAAACCACTGATACATTTACAGTGTGGGCTCCTTACATCATCTGACATTTTGACATCACTCTGAGAGATACCCTGGCCTGCTAAATCGGGATGTTAGTTCTGATAAAGCCAGTTCAACTCCAATTTCTTCTTTTAAACTCTGCTAAGTCTGTTCAGATAGGGAAAAGAAAAAAAAAAAAAGAAGGATAAAGTCCTTAGTAAAACACGAAACAAGCTCACAGTATAATTATTCAGCCCTTTTTTTGGGGAATTTCAGCCTTAGCTGAAGCCTCTCTATGCTGCCATGGCATGGCTCATTCTGTTTGCATTAAAATTAGAAGAAAAATACATTAACGTTTGTTTACAGCGAAGAAATAAAATTAAACATCGAATGTTTTATGCATGTAAAATTTGAGTTTAAGTTAATGTAATTCACTCCTTTAGAAGCCATATTTTATAACTCTTTTCTGTCCTGCCAGTCGAGCAGTTCCACACTTGCTGCTTTTCCACTTCTGGTGCTTTCTGGACCACTCTGTAACAGCAGGAACTCTGGCAGTGTTTGGCTGAGTTTGTTTGCTGCCACTGGGAGAGTTAAATCCTCACCCGGGGCCTGGAGCAGGGTGTTTTGTTCAGGGTGTTTTGCCTGAACTGCACAGCAGGATGGGGTGGGAACTCCTTCTGGTGCTGATGGACACAGCTTTGAGCTCCTGCTTCTGAAGCAGGTCCCTGTCGCCTTGGTTCTTTTTTAGCCTTCTGAATTTACATTCTTAGAGTCAGAGATTCTCACAGTCTTCATGTAAATAATATCCAGTGTTTACTTAACTGTTCTTTTTTGTTTTCATTCTTTTACAATGAGAGAAATTTTGAGGAACATCTTTTTTTCTCCAGCGAGACTGGAGAGGAAGTGACACCATCCTTCCAATCCCTTGTCGAACTGAGAAATGTATAAATATCGGGACAAAATAAAGTTCCTCCTCTCTTTTTGCCCATCTCAGCTCTGTGCCAGTCCAGTCATTTCGTGTCCTATAGGGACAGGTCCCCTGGCACATCAGAGTGCCCGAGCCATCAGGAGGGTGTCTGGTACATCCTCACAGCTGCATCAGGCAGTGGCAGAGCAGAAGCAGAGCCCAGTCTCAGTGCTGGGTTAAAATTGCAGTTCTTCATCCTAATTACTCCTTGGAGTCACCTCCTGCTGCTCCCCTGTCCACTCTTTACCAAGTCCTCTTGTCAGTAGTTTTGAAAACACATTTTCTGCCTCAGCAGGTAGCGGCTCAGGGAGTTTTTCTTTTCCTGGTTGTTACACTCTCAGAGCGATCCTTCCAAAGAATTGGTTTCTATCATGTTTTCTTTGACCTTTTAACATTAGTTTTGGCCTTTGTCCTTTGTGCCATCACTGACAATTGGCTCTCAAACACAAACCCTCATTTTCAGTGAAGTCAGTCCTTCGGACCAGATCTGGGGCAAGAGTAGAAAGTTTTTGAGAGTTGTAGGAGTTTGTAATGTACTAACAGGCACTGTGCTCCAGTGCCACGTTTTAATGTTAATTTATGGATTTCATGAAGATCAGTGCTGATCTCCCTAGAATACAGCAAGGATAAGTGCCTGCTCGGAGGGAGCTGGGAATTGGAGATGGAAGAGGCTTAGCAAGGCATTTGCTACCCAGCCTCCCTCTATTTCTATGCAGTTATTCAGAAATGTACTCCCCCAGCATTTCAGATAAATACTTTTTTATTCAGTGGCTCTTGCTGGAGTAAATCTGGTAATTCATAAGGCAGAGCAAGGAGCCCAAGCCTAAATTAACTGTAACTTTGTGTCTGTCTTTGTGGAACAGGCAGTTATTGATTATCTATACATCAGGTAAGTCTCTAATGCCAGGAAGTAATTTTATTATGTCTCAAAGCATGCATTTAAGAAGTTATTAAAAGTTTATTCAGTCCTGTGGTGAATGATCTGTTTAGCTACTATTCTGTCTTAATAAGTACTTTGTTTAAATATCTCATACTGGGTAATTTTAAGTACAGCATAATGCAATTTCTTTTTTCTTACATTTCCTAATTCCCCTGGGGTGACTTTACAACATTATGAAGAAATTAATCTATGACTTTTCTTTGTTTAGTGTTTCAAAACCATTTCAGGTGTGTCTGTTATGGCCACACACTTCTTATTTATCCATTTCATGCTCTGAGCGTTGTGTGTTCTACACATTTTAGAAGAAATCACCATGGGACTACAGGGAAATCCAGGTGCTCCATAATTAAAAAGCTCCTGGACAATTTCTCCAGTGATTAAGGACTTGAGCGTTTCATATTTTATAAGAAAATAGGCGAAATTCAGCAGTAAATTTTTTTGCTTCCTTTGTGTAAATGCTTTCCTGTAGTTCCAGATTAAATGTGGAGTCTGTGCTGAGGAGTGTCTTGTAAAGTGTCCCACACTTTCAGTCTGTAGGGCAAATTAAAGTAGACAGACCATAGACAGGACAGTTATTAATTAAATTTTATGCCTTTCCTCCCTGGTTTTAGCGCTGCTAAGCATGGAAATAAATGCTGTTGGTCATATCTCCAAGCCAAGATTGGGTCTCCCAACCCCTACTGAATTGCTGTGCTATTTAGATTTAATTATGGTTTTGCTTTCCTGTATTTTGGATTTCATAATATTTCCTGTTTTCCCTCCTCAGTGTCAGAATTACCTTTATAGAAACCTTGTAGGGTGTACTTTGGAGAAAACTTGATACAGTATTTCCCTGTGTATTTTACAATGTGCTGCAAAATAATGGACACATCATTTTTGACAGAATTTTACTCTCCTCCTTTGTCTTTCCATCCTCCAAGGGCAGTAAGTTCAGTAGTAGCCAATCAGTTCTACATAAGATATTTGGGGTGTGCTGGGGAAAAATTGTACAGATAAGAGCTTGGTGTTAAAAATATTTTCAAATACCACATTTAGGATCTGTGCAGTTTGTTTTTTGATTCCCTCAAAAACCACAGGAATTTAAATTCACAGGTTTTTCCAGCTAGCCATTCTGCTGCAGAACTCCAAGTGAGTGCTAGGTGAGTGTTCATACTTCATTCCTTGCAGTGCAGCTCACAGAGAACAGCTTATCTGGACCAGTGCTTGGCTTTTGGGGTCAGCTTGCACGGGTGATACTTGGATTTGTGCAAAAAATCATGGGTTTCATGGAGAAGGCAGCAATTGCCAATTGCCCTGGTAAAGAGCCCTTAATGAGGAAAACACAAAAGAAAAATAGCTGAATCCTTAGAAACTGATTCTCCTCCTCAAATAATTCTAAAAATGAAATAAACTTTTAAAACAAGTGAAGATTTATCTTAATTCCTCCTGACCACCTTTTATGGAAACAGGGATGGCATCTGAGTGGTTCGGAGTACTCCAGAATGGGGCAAAACAAGCAAGTGACTTGTTTGGAATATTGGTTGCCCAAACCCAAAAAGATCAGGCTAATCCCATCCAGAATGTCACCTTGCTGTTGTCTAACACAAATTCAGGCTGTGTTCTTGGCCATCATCTTCAGTGATGTGTTCTTTGATTGAAATTATCAGCAGTTCTTTAGTGAACAGCAAAGTCAAGGGTTCCCCAAAGTGATTAAAATGCAGATCTTGTGGAAAAAATTCGATAAATAATTTTGAAGTGCTGTAGCATTTCTCTGGGTTTTTTAAAGCTGGTTTCCATGGTGTTTTGAATCTCTATTTTTAATATCCATTCCAAAAGATCTATTTTCCTACTTACACTGCCTTAGATAATAATTTTGTCCATGCTAACTGTAATCTTAGAGGATGTATAACCTAACAGGAGCTGTCTGCTTTACTGCATGCAAAAGATGGAATAACTTCTTCATGGTTGCCACTTTTATTTATGAAAGGCTATAAGAGAATGTCTGTATTTGCAGCTCCCTGCAAATAAATGATCTCTCCTGCAGATGCCAAACCAGCCCTGACATGTGACAGCCCAACTTCAGGATCATTTCCTAAAGTCCACGCTGCTGCCACATAAAAATGATCTGTAAAAATATGGGTACCACAAATATTACCAACTTTATCAGTTGTTTAATTTACATTAATTTTCCCTGCTGAGAAATATATAAATATTCATGGTTCTATCAGATTAGTTTACACTTTGAGAAGTTATCAGAGATGAGAGAGAGAAATATGGCATAAATATTTTAGTTCTTCTAAGTATGTAGTTCCTTTGAATCCCTGGTGATAGTCACAGTGACATTATGAGCAGAAGAGACTTTTAAAACAAATTTCACTTGCGGGAGTAGTCACCAGCAAAGTTCAAAAGTATTTATAATAAAACTCTTTGTGAATCCAGTGGAATTGTTATCTTGTAGGTCTTTTTCTTCTTTGCACGTGTTTGATCAATATTGGGTGAACTGTGGCTAAGCTTTGAAGGAAATAAACGAGTTGTTAATGAGATGGTCACTGCCCCTGGGGTGCAGTGCTGGGAACCAGGCGAGTGAAATTCGTTTTTCTTACTTTGGGAAGAAGCACTGAGCAGGGGAAAGTTACAGGAGCAAAACCCACAATTAACCCCAGGGAAGGGGGAAGTGGCATTAATTTCAGTCTCGTAGGTAGCATCCATTGAAGTCAGTGTGAAACTTGAAGGGCTTATCTGTGTTATTGGATGAGGGTGACCCCTGTTTCTGCTGCATTAACCTCAAACCTGAAAGTGTGGGAAAGTGATGAGACGTGGTTTATAGCTGGAACTCCATTCCTTACCTTCCCACTCCGAAGAATATTCATCTGAACTGTTGAAGTTTTGTTTTTCGTTCAAACCAATGTGTTTCTCTCTGAATACTTCATATTTTAAAGGTAGTCAAATATGTGTTTGAAATCATTTGTTTGTTGTCTAAAGATATTTGAGAAATTCAATACAACCTTTCAGTTTCTCAAATATCTTTCCCCCAAAGTTACCAGTTTGTGCAAAAATCAGAAAGTGATATCTGTATGCTTAAGTGTCACAGCTACTTTTGGGGAGTTCTTGATATGAAGAAACTCTCAGCTTAATATTTTAAACAATTTTGGACTCTGCTTTTAATTAGTGCAATTATTTCTAGTTCCTGTCTGTTGAAGATTGCTTCTATTATTTTAACTTTTAATTGGTAAGAAATGTCATTATTTATTTTATTTGAATTTTTAATTCCTTTAATTATTGTGATTTTAATAAGGACTTGGCAACAGGATTAGAGAAGATTAATATTTGACAGATGGCTGTCACAGTGATCAGTATGCAAGAAATACCTGGGCAGATAAAGAGAATCTTGTCACATTTAAGCTTCTGTGCAGCCTCACTTTGCATAAACAGATAGCAAACACGAGAAATCTTACAGGAAGTTTGCTGAGGCAAGACATTATTCCTTGCCAAGGAGCACCATTGATATTTTATAATTACAATACAAAGCTTGGTTATGTCACATCGTGGGAGACATTCTGCCATCATCCTAGTCATTACTACTAATGTGTCTCTGCATGCAGGATAAAATATAAAGCCTTAGCTCTAACTGGTTTTGATCTGACACCAGTTTTTGCAGGGTATAAATGAATTCTGCATCGCTGTTGTATCTGTTCTCAACACTCCCAAACAGCCAGGCAGTAACAGCAGAGCTGCCTGCCTTCCTTTTTACTTTAGGAAACTGCACCGTGTTTTCTTCTGCCACCTCAATGTTGTGAAAACCTTCCCCTGAGTTTTGGGAGAACAGGATTGTTATTCCGGTAATTGGGTAGTCTATGACAACTTGCTATAATTTCTTTATTAATAACGTTTCTTAATATGGAAAAGTGACATCGTTGTGTGTTTGAATTCGGCTGCCCTGACAAAGCTAATTGCTCCTCGAGATGCCATCCTGGGACGTGCTGGGAGTGTGAAAAAGAACAACTGCTGACTTCAGGAACTTATTTTCCCAGCAATTTAACATTTTTCACATAATTAGCTCTGATGTTCTTCTTGGATTAACAGATCCACGAATAACATTGTGCTTTAAAAGCTGCAAAGTGGGAAGAACATAAAGCAAAGCATATTCGAGGGGTGCCAGCTCATTCTGCTGACAGGTTTGGGAAGTACAACACAGTTAACCTTCAACCTCCACAAATGCTTAAATACATTTCAAATACAGTCTTGATCATAGATTGTAAGTTTACAGATTTGTGGTTTACTTGAATAACAGGGTAATCTCCTGAAACTGGCTGAGTATTTTCATTGCAGACGGATTATTTCTAAAGAGAAATTATAATTTGTCCCTATCCTCCACTTCATTAAACCAAGATTAAGTAGAGGAAAGAGGGAACACCCCATAAACACACACACAAATATATACAGATATAGATATGGTTCCACTTTTCTCATTAATCCAAATAAAGCTTTGAAAGCTGTGTGGCTGCAGACAAGGGTACAGCTAAAATAACCTGAGCTCAGACCTGCTTGTCAGGACAGTAAAGAGCCCACTGGATTTCTGCTTGGAATGACAAAAATTGTAAAGACAGGGCTTTGTGGCTGCCCTTTTTCTAGCTTTTCTTGTGTAACTTTCAAAATCCTCAAGAATTACAGTGCTTTATGCAGGGAAATGCACAGATTAATAATCTCCTCCAAAGCCCTTGCAGGCCTTACAGAGCAGGCTGGAGCTGCAAGGGGGAGATTCATGGGGAAACCTAATGCAAAATAAAGTGAATAAAACTATTCTGAACTTCAGTAAACAGATTTTGGAAATAATGAGATTGTTTGATCAGTTAGGAGTTATAGCAGTCAGAAAAGCAGGAGGGTTAATAACAAAACTAGTGCAGACCTGGGGATGCCAGAGAAGGGATCTGTATTCAAAAGGATGTGTCAAGAACCAGATTTTGTTAGAACACAGATGATTTAAAATTCGTGTCTGCAAGTCTTAACCAATTGCCATTGGTGAAAATCTGGATTTTGAAGTAATACCAGCATGGCTAGCAAACCCCACAGCATTAAACGGATGTTTACCCAGATTATAAAATGCTAATTTTATCAGTGAGATAGAAAATGTAATATGAAGCAGTATGAACACGGTTATTTACCTCGAAGGAGATGGGCTGGAGCAGACCATAGCCCTTATTAACCTTAATTATCAGCCCTTGGGGTGCCCTAAATTCTTAGCCCATTAAATATAAAACGCTAATCTGCAGGGGCTGTAGACTCATCATGTGAAAAATTATTTGAAAATGCAAATGGGAATTAAAAGAGAAACATTCTTCCACGTCTGATGAATCCTTCCCTGCTGCTGCCTGGGTGGGCACGCACTCCCTGGTGCCCAACAAACAGCAGCAGCTTGGCCCCTGCCAGGCTCTGAGCCTGCGCCTGGAGAGCTCGGGGTGCTCAGATGGACACAAACCTCCAGACTGCTCACTACAAGGGATACACATTGTTATGAACAAGAATTCATTTTAGCAATTATGCATTTATTTTGTATTTTATTGTAGTTCATAATTTGTTACCCCTTATGCCTGTAGTTGCTGCAACTGTTGTAAAAACCCCTACTTGTAAATTACCTAAAGGCAGTAATTACTCTCTTATCAAGGCATACCAATGATTGGAATGCACCCTTTCCCCTCCGTTGCCTAAGTGACCACTCGCACCACCCCCCAGCCTGAAGAGAAAAGAGAA
>VYXC01010980.1:106807-136737 GCA_013397175.1 Platysteira castanea
CATTCCCATTGTTGGCTAATTGTCCTGGGTGTCAGCTTGGGATGCTTTTGGAACTTCTTATCAACTCAAGGAGTCTCTGTTGTGTTGCCCTGGTTTTTTGCTAAGCCTTCTGTTTTAACCTTGGAGTCACAGAATTTTCACACAGTTTCATGTAAATAATAGCCAATGTTTACTTAACTGTCTATTCTGTTTTCCTTCCTTTTGTGATAAAAGAAAGTTTGATGAGCATGTTTTTTCTCCAGTGGGATTGAGGAGGAAGTGACATGTCCTCCAATCCCTTGTGCAGTTGAGAATTCTATAAGATGTGACATATGTCAATAAAGTCTCTCTTTTCCCTCCTTTCTGCTGAACCTGGCAGGTGTGAGAGCGTCTTTATTGTGTTTTCCCAGACACACTGTTGTTTCATTATCTGAAAATAAGAACCTCATGCCTTGCTTCCCATACATTCAAATGTTTTTAATATCTGATAAACTTCACATTACATTACTGGCCTTAGAAAGCCAAAATTGTTCAGGAGGGGACCTTGAAAGTCATCTGGTTCCAGCCTTGGGCAGGGACACCTTCCACTGTCCCAGGCTGCTCAGAGCCCTGTCCAGCTGGGCTGTGAGCACCTCCAGGGATGGGGAGTCCCCAGCTCTGGGCAGTTTCTCTGCTTTACAGAACAGGATTTGTTCTCTGTGTGTCCTGCAGCCCTCCCGTGTCCATGCCTGTGTAAAATCACTCAGTTCTACCTGGCTGTATTTCCCAGCTCTTCAGACAGCAGCTCGTTTGTGACAATCATTTCCCAATTACACGTTGTGCTTCCTCAGTGCGTGCTGCTGTAGTTTGCTTGTTTAAGTGATGTAAACACAAAATTTGACATGAAAATGAACTACAAACGGGAAAAAAAAGCACCAGAGAGCATTCTCATACTGAAATACAGAAGTATTGAAAAATTGTAGTCCATTTTAATCACAGGGTTTGTATGAAATGAATCTTATTGACTTGTGAACGCTTCCCATATGAGAAATCCTGAGGCTGACTGCTGTTATGGGCTGTTGGTTTATGGAAAATGGCTCTGTTTATGGATATAAATGGATTCCAGGCTTTCCAAATATGAAAATGTACAAGTGGGTTATACATCTTCACTGGTACTGACCTTACTTTGATCAAGGGTTTGACAAATGCTGCTTTTTGTTTCATTTCTGTTGGCTTTTTTGCTAAAGCGTCTTCAATGGGCAAGGATTTCTGGATAATAAATTTCAGTGATTTGATATTTCTCTGCTCAGGTGAGAAAGAAATAAAAGTCCACAGTGAAATGAAGATATATTTCTTATAGACCTCACAAGCTATGATTTCCTTGGCAATTGGTTACTCTGCCCTATCTAATAAATAAAAAAAAAGAAAAAAAAAAAAGGACCAGGAATTGTGAATAGGAGGAATAAATTTTAAGTGAAAATAGACTGTATTTTCAGGGATTTCCAGCTAGAATGTGTGTAATTATTCAGTGGACATTTCTTTTTCTGAGAATACAAGATAGAAAAATAGGACCTGCAACTTTACAGAAAATTTTTTCCCAGATGAAGACAGTACTGTCCATACAAAATTAGATACAATAGCTTAATAATGCTGTAACAGGGGAGGTTTTCTGCAAATATTTACACATTAGGATAACTTTAGGTGTCTTTAGATTGTTCTTTGTTCCCAAACACATCCATCGATGAGGACACGTGTGTGAGGTTTAATGAGATCAGTGAGAAGATGACTGAGTTTCACCTTTTTCTTTTTTTTGATATTTTTTCCCTGTGCAGTAAATCTCACTAGGAGTTTACTACAATGTGAGAACTTGGTTTTGTGTCTCAACCACTGGATTTATCCCTCCAGTTTGGATATATATATCTGATAATCATTTGATCTGTGTTATGGCAATTTTTCCCATCCTGTGAGTCAAACCTGTGTTTGCCACTGTTATAAAACCTCTCTAAGAGTTGGGAAGAATGGATACCATATCAGCATAATCCCTTAAAAATAACATTCTGGGGAGTAGAAAACACTCTTCCATAATCACTGTTACAAATAAATGTTCCAAATGCAGTGTACAGGAGGTAATTTTAGTTGTGCACTGAAAACACTTGGATATCACAGGTTATTCTTTCACTTAAAAAAAAAATCTTCATTCATTACATTAAAATTTTAGAAAGCTAATTTTTCATGCTACCATATGATATTCAAGATAACTTTTTTTTTTCTTTAGTGTAATTGGTCTCTGTAAGAGTTACAGCAATCTCATGTGAGTTCCTGAATTACAATACTTTGGTCTTCTGGGATTACTCTTTAGATCTGTTCTTCAGGGCAATAGAAACTGGGAGGAATTAATTAAGCCTGAACTATACACAGGCCACATGCTGGCAGGATCTGACTGGTAACACCAGATGAATTGCAATAATATTGTAATTTAGGACTCTTGATAGGACTACAGCCTTGAAATCGTTAATGGAATAAAACTCTAAATTAATATAATTCCTTAACTTTCCTAGTAATTCCACTGCCATCTACTTTACTCAGCCTTGTATTCTAAGTTGTCAGCACAGGTGAGTTCTAGGGAAGGAATTAATAAGAACACGTTGTTTTCAATTAATTTAAGCAGAAATAACGATAATAAAAGTTAGAACGGCAGAACCATTTAATCTCAAGATACTTTTGAGATGTTTCTGTCCTTGGCAGTCGCACCAGTCTGTTGCTGATGTTTGAGGTGAGAGAAGCAGAAGGAACATCTGCACTCCTGTGGAGATAAACACAAAGGTGCTGAAGTGTAACTCTGCTGCAGCCCCAGCCCAAATCTCCCTTTTGAAGAACCACAGCCTCTTGTGCTGGTTTTATGGTCTCTGCTGGTTTTTAAGATGTTTTATGGCTGTTTCTTGATCTTAAAAANTTTCTTCCCTCACTGTGGGCAGCTTTCTCCAAGGACACGGCTCAAACATAGAGTTCTGGGCTTTCCTCTCGAGTTCCGAAACTGCCTGGCAGGGCTCCAGACCCCCCTGGACGGTCAGAGGGACACTCTGGGCTGCCACAGGTTTCTCAACCTGCTCCATTTTCCTTTTTCCCTCTGGCAGAGCACGCATTGGTAGTGATGCACCACTTATTTTGGGTGCATTTGTGGACAGATGTTCATAATTCACAAAGTTTACTGGCTGTTAGCACAAATGATTTTGTTGTGGAAACATATTTTTAGATAAGCAGAGACTGAATCATTACAGTTCTTAAAGGCAATTACTTGTTTAAGTAATTAGACTAAGAGTCACAGTACTTTCATTTCCCAATTATAATCAAAGTGAGAGTGACTCAGACATTTCACTTTTTCTAGGAATAGTGACTATAAAGCAACTCAGAGCTGGTGTGTGATTGAAATAATTGATTTTTGGTAAATATTTTGAATTAATGAGTGTTTATTATTGTGTTAACACTGCTGTGGTAATTAATTATGTAAATAAAACCGACAACAACAAAAGCCAGACTGGAAATGAGCAGAACATGCAGAACTCTTATGCTGATTTATTATCACACATTTTTGGATTCTGCTGCTTCTGCATGGGTGGAAATATTGAGGTAAAACCAGAATATTACTGGGACAAAAACTCTTGGCTGTGATTGCCATCTTGTTGAAGGAGAGCTTGTTTGTTCTCAGCTCGAGTAGCTCAGAAAATGCCATTTCTCCTGGCTCTTGGCTTCTCCAGTTCATCCTCCAGTGTTATCTGGTCACTGCTCTGGATCGTGGTAATATTAGCATTAAATGTGCTCAACCAAGGCAAACTCCAAACAGAAAGTACCAAACTGATAAATTGATTTCTTTCTGCTTGCAGTTTGAATCTGCCTCTCTGATTTAAACGTGTGGTTTTGGTGGGGGTTTTTGTTGTTTGTTTTTGTTCTTGATGCTGACCTATTTTTAGGAAACTCTCAGACTTTTTTATAGGAAATCCCCAAAATGTTAGTATTTTATTAATTTCTATTAGAGGCAACTCGATTGTGTTTTTCACAGAGAGCAAAGACTCATTCCATTATAACCATCAAGATGCATTTTTCTGCACATAATGGCCTGTTATCTCCTTAAATACTTCTGCTTAATGATCATGAGTAAACTTTTACAAACCCCTGAGATGGAATAAACAGGATTTTTATTCAAGTGTGCTGGGAGCCTTTTTGCATCCAACTTGTTTAGGTTCATTGAAAGGGAGCGTTGTGGTGCCGTGCTTGGACCCTTCAGTGTTTGTCCATGGTGAAATATTAATGCTCTGCACTTTTTTGTCTGTAAAGATAGAAATACTTCTGTTTGGAATGATTCTTTATATTTTTATGGAGCTATGGTGTGTGTCATGTTCCATATCCCTGAGTATGAAATAACCAATAACACATCTCTGTCATCTGTCTGTCTTAATTTCCTGTGATTAGAAATTCACTCCTACTCCTTGGTGTCTAACTCGGAGACCAGGTACCTGCAAAGCATCCCATAAATCATTGGAGGACGCATACACTGGTCAGAGTCATCAATTCCTGCCATTTTCCTGAAGAATTTTGGAGAAGCAGGTATTGGGCTAGAGAAAGAAAAGTGGGTTGGGAAAATGATCATTTGGTGGGACTGCATCAAAGCTGGAAGCTGATGTCCCCAGTACCAAGGCTTTAACCAACAAACCTTGGCTTTAAATGTGGTTTTGCCTTTGAGAAGTGAGAATCCTTGAGATGCCTTTGCTTCCAGAAGCTGTAATAACCCTCCAAATGTGATTTGTACTTTAAAAGCTTATTTACAGAAGACAGACCACCGCTAATGACATTTGCATGGAAATTTCCCAAATGAATATTTATAAACATGAAATACGAATCCGGCCCAGCCTTGTGCACGTCCTGGCACACACATTTCTGCACACAGATGTGTGGGGTTTGTTGGACTCAGCACAACTGACAAATCTCCCAGGGAAACACCAAACAGCTCGCTCCACATACAGATGTTCCTTTGGCATCTTATTAGAAAGCCTTGAAAACATACTGTTTTACTGGCAATAAAGCAGCAATAATGTCTTAATAGAAGCTGAAAGAATAACTAAGTACTTCAAACGCCTGGAATAAAGGGATAATTGAAGTTGCTTTGGGTTTAAGCCTCGGTAATTTCTTGCTTTATAATAACTCAGGTGACTGTCTGTCTAATGAAATGCAGTAAAGTAGGAGCACGTTATTGATTGAGAATTTAAATGTTTGCTTGTGTCTAGAGTGTGTCTCTGACATACACATCATTGTAATGGGAGAAACAAATCATTGAAATTATATCTCATTATGCTTAGCACGAGCAGTAACTCACTTGCACAGAGACTTTTCTAAAACTTTGCAAAAAATTTTGATGAGTTTGTTGCAAACTAATCTCACAAATAATTTGTACTCAGGTTTTTTGTTAAGGGGTGATCACTGAAGTTTTCAGGTTTATTTATTTCAAATATTCTAAGCTCTGCTGTTAGATTTCTGTTATCATTTTAAAAATAAGGTGATTTTATTGCTCTGAATATTGTAGCTCTTACAGTTTGGCTCTCAAGCATTTCTCTGTAGATTCAGGGCCTTCAGTATTCCAAGGCAGCAGTTTCCACCCCATTTTAAGAACTGGCAGATGGTATTTAAAGAAAAGCTGTGAATGTGATATGAATAAGCAGCTTGATTTACTGATTTTATGCCTTTATATGTTTTGGAAATGTGATGGAACAGTGGAAGCTCTGAAGATGGCCACGCTCTGACCATCAAACTGAAGGTAGCATCACCTCCATCAAAACCACGGAGGCATTTCCCAGCCCAGTTCATCCTGTGATTCTCTGATTCTGTAAAGCAGAATACGTGTGAAAAACCGTGCAAAAGAGGAACTAGCCACCATCAGTCTGTATAAACAATTTCTTCAAGCTTTTAAGAGATTTTAAATTTTCCTTTTAACTGTCACAGTGTAAATAACAATTTATGAGCTGAGGCTACTTCATGTCACTGAAAAGGAATCTCATGGAGAAGATATCAGTGTATTTTGAGTATTATCTGTCTCCATAAAGTTTAGTAACCAGTGGGTTTTTCAAGCCTGATTGTCAATTGTCTGGAGTCACAGCAAATAGATTCCTCTTCCACTTCACTACTCCTTATGGAAATTTAAAAAAAAAAAAAAAAAAGCCACGAAAGGATTCTGTGTTTTTTAAGAAATTTAGGTTTTTATGGCCAGTGTGTGAAGGAGGGTTAATAGAAAGTAGCTGTGCTCAGACAGGAGGACCCTGATCATCACTGGGAATTATTCCTTCAGGTCATTCTGCCCGGCCAAGGCTCTGGCAAAATCCACTGACATAAAAGCAACTTTCTAAGGATAGTTTTCAAATAAAGTTTTCAGAGCTGTTATGAATGATTGAGGAAGAATTGGAGAAGCTGTAATAAAAAACCCAACAGAAACGGAGCTCAGTGTTTTACTTGTGAAATGGTTCTTTGCTGGAAAACTTTCCCACAAGTGCTGTGATATTTTCTGCCATTGCAAGTGAGGAATCATTCCTCAAATGTCTGAAAAATAATTATATGAAGTCTTTTGTAGTTAAATTGTATGGATAAGATAATTGAGAAGCATTTCTTTCCTATAACTTACTCTTCCTTCATTTGAATGAAGGAGTATTTAGTTTTAAAATCAGCATTTTTTGGCAGACTTGACTTATTTTTCATTCTTTGGATCTGTTTTCTAAAAACCAGTGTCCTTAAAGTTGGTTTGTTTATAACTCTATACTTGATGAATTGTACTGTGATGCATCATTTTGGGTTATTCTCATAATATAACACTTTGAGTAGTTGGTAGAAAAAGAATTGTTTTACTGAAGAGAACAGACAGCAGATAATGACACAGTTACTGTAGATGAGATTTACTGAAGGAGAAAAATCTTGTAAATAAGAATTGGTATTTCAAGCAATAAACTCTAACATTTAATAGTACACAAAGCAATAGTTAGGTGATCTTAACAGGTTATTCCAGCTATAAATTTATAATGAAGTTATATTTCAACTTACAAACTGAGCTGGAGATGGAAGATGTAAATGTTCCAATTTTCTCCAGCTGGAAAAATCCTATTCTGCTTTTTCTTAATTCATGAATGTTCTGTCACTCTGGTTTTCAGGAGGTGCCAGGACAGTGTGGATCAGAGACAGAAAGGCTGAAGAATTCACCAACACTGGATTTGTGTGTCAGAATCCCCTGTGAATGGAGAGTTGATCTGGAGAATTTGGTTATGCAGGCCAGCTCCTAAGGAGAATCTGCTGCTTTTGTGCCTTTTCTGCTGTAAATCTGCAGAGAATATTTCTGTTAATAATTGTAGAATCTCACAAATAATGGAACATTTACCCCTTGTGGAAGAATTACTTCAAAAGACAAATGAAGATGTTCATAACAGTTCTCTTTCTGATAATTCTTAAATGGGATCATGCTTAACTCCTCCCTCATTGTAAAAATAAGCAGTTTCTTTTTCAGGTGGAAATGTTTATGTTAAGGTATGGAGGATGGGGAAGCTTCCTGTCATCAGTGAGCAATTAAAAAGTTTTCAAATAAAGTTTTCAATAAATACATTCTTTTCTGTATATTAAAGAAGAAGAGCAATTTCATGAGAATTTCTCAGCATTAATACATGTGGATGAACATGGCATGACTTCATTTGAATATCTGAACGTTAATTGCATTGACATTGTTTATTAAAGCAATTAATTTAGCAGTTTTTGACTGTAGCTAATCAGCTGCAATCCTGTGGCATGAAATTTTATAGAGCTGTAGCCACATGATGCTGGTCAGATTGCTCTCCATTAGAAAAGACAACGGGGGTTTATTTAGAAGTATTAATTTTAATTAGTACATATTTGTGGAGAAGTAATTCAGCAATCATCCTTGGTGATATGAGATCTGGCCTGTAATCTGTCTGTGTATGTACACACAACTGCATGGGAGCAGAAGCTTTTATTAGAGGAATAAATTACTGTTTTAAGTATTGGTTTTGAAAAATAATTTACTATTTACCCATTAGGGAGAGTTGTTGGTCTGTCTTAACACACTGAAAATCTAATTTTCTTTTTTTTAAAAAAATATTAATTATTCCTCCTAGCCAAAAAGGACTACATCATTAACCCCAAAGCAGTGGTAATAAACAAAAATAATTTAAAAGCTTTATTAAGTTCAATTAATTGGTTGTAGCAGACTAATTTTGTCATGCTTTGCTAGACAGTGTATTGTAAGTAATTTTGATGATCTCCAATTGAGTTGGGCAAACAAGCCTGCACACTAAGGCAAAAATTGAATTGTCTTGATAATTACAAAAACCATTGGCCTGGTTGGTATTTGTGATAAATGGGTTAATTAGCTACTTTTTATTACATCTAGACTTTCAATGCAGTCCAACAGTGGTAATTTATTTTCCTTTGTAAACTAGTACAGTCAAAATTCTATTGTTCTGATTTGTTCCAGACAAAAATCTTTAGAGCTACATGATTTAATATTAGATAAGCATGGGAGTGGATGGGGTTTTCATTATCTGCATTCGGTCTGGGGAATTTGTGGAACTCGGTTTTGTGCTTGTCATTTTTCAGTCCTTCACCTGAGAGTAAAACCAGCTTTGCCTCTTTCCTGAAGGTCCATAAAATCAGCCCAAAATGTAAATAGAGACTGGTTCTGTGTCTTTTAAATTGCATCTGTGTTGTGAGGAAGAAATTCTAGGGAGAAATATATTGTCCTGATGTGTGAAAAGTTTTCACTGAGCATTATTTATAAGAAATAACCTGAATTTCTTATTTATAAGAAATAAACTGATAGTGAGGTAAGTGGTCTCAGTGCTGAAGCTGAGCTAATTTCCAGAGCTTTGAAGCAGCTCCCACAATACAAAAGCAGAAATCTGAGCTCGGAGGAAGGTGTTGAGTTGATGCAAAGTTCTGGTGTTTGTTTTATTTTTGTTTATTTGTTCAGTCTTATTTGTTGGTTTGTTTTATTTTTATTTCAGGCCTCCTTAGAAATTTCTTCACCTTTTTGTCCAAAAGGTTATTCTCATTTCCAAGTCAGCTTGTGCTGCTGCACCACCGAGCCCCTTTCCTTTAGCTGTGCTTACAGAAAATCTCCAGCTAGGGTCTTCACAAGTGTCAGGTGTCAACTATTTACAAGATATTTTCTTTTTATATTTTTTTATTTGTAATTGGACCATTCTCTACACTACCTCATGAACTATACACTGTGTGGTGAAATATTTTATGTTTAGCTGAGGTGACAAGTTACACTAATTTTGCCATAATGAAATGACATGTGTTGTTTTTAATGTTTTCTCTTTTAATGCTGATTACTGACTTGTTATTCACGTATCATGCTGGGTTTTATCTGACTTAGTGGTGTGATCCATTCCATTGTCTGTCATCTCTTTCTTCAGCAAAATTATCTTAATAACTGTTTTCTTAGGATTTTTTTGTCTCTAAAAGGCATTGGCGTGCAACAATTGGCTTGTTTTCTGATTTGTTTTGAAGATAGGAAAATTTGAAACAGAACACTTTTCTTTTTGAGTGCATTTTAAAAAATGTAAGGTTGTAGTTCTAGAAACTCCCATTTTCCTTTTTTTTGTGTTTGCTTTGGCTTGTCATTTGTAGAAATTGACAAAGTATTTTGACCAGTCTTGGTAAACAGCTCTTCCTCTGACTCAGAAATAATTTGAAATATAGAAATGATTCATTCAAATTAACGTTCATCCAAAGTCTAATAATTAATCACAATGTTTAAATGTCAGCTTTGTATTTGCCAAAATATTATTTTGAGCAGTCATTTTGTTTAATATTTGTTTGGCTGTGTTGGGGCCTGAGAAGTCAGGTAGGGTTGGAGCTGTTTCTGTTTCTCCCCTGCAGCTGACCCCCACTTTTGAGCCACTGCTAAATTACTGATTTCAGCTGTGAGTGTGGAAAGTTTAGGCTTACACTTGCAGCTTAGAGAAAAATAAAATCAGTGTTCTACGGTTTGGGTTTTTTTTTTAGGGGAGTTGCATTTTAAGAAAATTAAATAGAAATTCCTCACCCTCTCCCCCCTTCCCCAGAAACACGGGTGTTCATCAAGTTTAATAACATTTTCTAAAGTGATAGCATTGCCAGAAACTCTTGATTCTCTAAGAAATCTAATTACTTCTTTCTCCATTTCAACTTGGGAAGGATTATTCAAATACTTTGCAGCCCTAACTGCACGGAGCACTTTAATCCCATTGTTTGGAGATTGTCATTCCCCTGCCTTCTCCCTGCCTGCAGCCTCCCTGCAGACACTGCAGGCACATCCTGGTAATCTCAAATTCCAGGGAAGTGCTCTCTGGCAATCAATGTCTCCCTGCTCCTCTATTTACTTTTCCACTCCTTGCATATTTTAAAATAAAAGAACCAGACTCACAATCTCCTCTCCAGCAAAGTACAAACTATGACTTTAAAAAAAAACCCCTTATATAATTGGGATCTGTCCTTCTTGTGCTGAGCTTGTGGATGCCACCTCTTCTCTTGATCCTTCCTCAGGATCTGTCTGATAACTCCAAAGGATTCCCCTGTTGGCTGTCAGGCAGAAATGCTGCCCTGGAGAGAGTATTTGAGTAAAATGAGATTCTAATCTCTCAGCTGACAGAAGGATATGAGCATACATCTCCAAGTAGCAGGGCCTGAGTGACAGCTCCCAAATTCCTGTGTCACACACTGGAGTGACAGAGACAGGAGCTGGCAGGAGCAGTGGGTCTCTGCTGTTGGCTCCCAGACCTCTCAAACAAAGTCAAGGTCAGTGTTTAAAAGTTCAAAACATCTCTCACCCTGCCTGCTTTGGGAGCAGGAGGCTGATTGAAGGTGATCATAGAATCCCGGGCTGGTTTGGGCTGGAGGGACCTTTAATGGTCACCCAGTCCAACCCCCTGCATGGGCAGGGACACCTCCTGCCACCCCAGCCTGCTCAGAGCCCATCCAGCCTGGCCTTGCACACTCCAGGGATGGGACATCCACAACTTCTGTGGGCAACCTGTGCCAAGGCCTCACTGCCCACATTATAAAAGGTTTCTTCCTGATATCCAAACTAAACCGACCTTCTTTTAGCTTAAAACTTGTCACATTGCAACAGGGCTTGCTAAAAGTTTGTCCCCGTCTTTCCTATGAACCCCCCTAAGCACTCATTTGTTGTCCTGTTTTTTGCTAACCTTCTGATAATTTACATTTTTGGAGTCAGATATTCTCATGGAGTTCATGTAAATAATCGACAATGTTTACTTAACTGTCCTTTTGTTTTCATTCCTGTACTATGAGAGAATTTTTGATGAGCATCCTTTTTCTCCAGTGGGATTGAAGAGGAAGTGACATGTCCTCCAATCCCTGGTGAAATTGAGAAACCTATAAATACAAGAAATAAAAATAAACTCTTTTTTTCCCCTCTTTCTGCTCAACCTGGCAAGTCAGTGTCTTTTCTTGTGTCCTATAGAGAGACTCATTTATAGTCATTCCACTGTAATTACTCATTAACCATTTGGGTAATACAGGGATTTCATGTCAGTCTTTTGGTCAAATTCTCACAAGACTTGTAAGATGATTTCCACTTCTCTAAATGTTCTTTACCCCCGTGCAATTACTGATTTTCATTTTTAACAGAAGTCCAGAATGCTGTGGGTGCATGAACACTTCAGTTTATGTGTTCCATATGTACATTCCACGTATTTTAGTGTAAGGAAACATTGCCATTGCTTCTGAGAACATCAAACAAGTGAAAAGAAATCAATGAAGAGATAGGTGCATCATCTTTTCTCTGAAAGATCCTTTTTTTCCTTGCAGAGGAGGTTCCCCAGTCTGTTAACGATGTCAGTAGATCCTGCACGAGTGGCAGAGCATTTTCCTCTGCAGTAAAATTCAGTCCTTTTGGTTGTTTCCAGTTCAACCAAATAATTCACATTATTGTCACCAGTGCTGCTGAACTGGTGCAGAACATACTTCGACTGGGATTTACACAGAGTAGTAAGGAAAGAAAGTTTCAGAAAAACAAAATATTTGGCATTTTTCAAGCTTCTGCAAAGAAAGAGGGGGTGAGGTGTGTAAGAGTCACATTGCTCCCTCATTCAGGAGCTGTCCTGAGCCTCAGGAACCAGAAGTGTGTATTTGCTGTTCAGAGTCACTGTTTGCCCTTGCTGTGGAGCTAATTTCCAAGGAATAAGTGCCTTTCTCTGCTTGATAGGGACATTTGTTCCGTAGCACCATGTGACTGCTTCTATTTATCACACAACTGGGATTAACCGAAGCCTTTTTTGCACCATCATAGCTTACTATATCATTATGGAGAATTTCCTGGGGTTTTACCTGTTTATCTAGATGAAATTAAGTGAATCAAATTCAGGAGATCAATCTTCATTTCCTCACAACCTTTGAAATTTGTTGGGAGCAGGCTAAATGCCACTTTAGCCATTCTAATTTGCTTCTGTATTCCTTAACTGGTTCAGAAAGTAAAAAAAAATATCGGGAGTTAATAAACTGGACTTTTTATAGTTCTGCTCTTCATCAGCTGCATCTCAGAGCGTGGTGTGCCAGAAATGAACTTACTTCTCTGTGTGCTCCTGAAAAGAAGTGTTTAGAGCTCAGTGTGTGGTTCCAACTTTTTTTCCCTGGGTGTGAACTCCAACCTCCCCTCCTTGACTAATAAACCAGCCCGCTCTTCCAGTTCAGCAGATTTGTTTCACAAGTACCTCACGGGGTGAGAAACACTTCAGGCAGCTCTGCTGACAGGGGAAAAGGCTGCCAGAGCAGATTTTAGGAACGGGGAGCTCTTGCCACCTGCATTGTTTGGAGGTGTAAGAAGGAGCAGGCTGGTGAGATGAGTGTTACCAGGATCTGCCACGCACACCTTGCACAACAATTCCCCACCAGGGACGGGGGCTCCAAATAGATTTACAGCTGGCATGTGCTTTTTACAAGAATTCACAGCAGTTGCTTTCAAGTAAGCACCAGAAGTTCTTTTATTTTATTTAAGGTTTTGTTATGCGGCGTGAACCAAGCACCCACAACCGTGTGATCAGCGTCAGTTTGTGCTCTGTAAACGTTGCACATTCCAGCAGGAATCCTCTTGGCTGTGGAGCTGAGTGTCCCAAACAATGAACCCTTCTCCTGGTTCAGAGGAATTTTGTTTGTCACAGTGAGTATGTTCTTCTCCAGTCCTTTTTAGGGAATTCGGGTTAGTTCAATTCCTTTGCACTTCTTAGGTTTTGCCTCTTGTCCTTGACCAAATTATGCAGGTGAGGTTTTCCTCCAAGCACAAAGAGAAAGGCTTGTGGTTTGTGCTGGTAAAAGCACAATAAAGGACACGCTCACACCTGCTAGGTTGAGCAGAAAGAGGGAAAAGAAGAATCTTTATTTACATTTCTCATATTTTATAGGGTTCTCAACTCCACAAGGGATTGGAGGACATGTCACTTCCTCCTCAATCCCTCTGGAGAAAAAGGATGCTCATCAAACTTTCTCTTATCACAAAAGGAATGAAAAACAGAAAAGACAGTTAAATAAACATTGGCTATTGTTTACATGAAAGTGTGTGAATATTCTCTGACTCCATGGTTATAACAGAAGGTTAGCAAAAAACAGGACAGCATCCAGGGAGGGCAGTGGCCTGGGTTTTGAGGTGCTTGTGATGTGCTGTAGGACAGGAGGAGTTCCCCTTCTGTTCTCGTTTTGTCCATTTGAATGAGAAGTGCTCATAGTGCTCTAATGCTGCCACACAGATTTTTGTATTTAGTTGCTTCAAGGACACATATCTGACTATCACACTCTGTTTTAACCTTTCATGAAGAGAAGAGAAAGTGGTTTAGAGGGGGCAAGCATCTGGCCTAGGACTTCTTACAATGGTAACTGCTCAATATATAGGATTACTTTTTTATTTCCTTCGTTATTTCTATTTCCTTTTAAAGTTACTTAAACTCATCTATCCATTCTCATTTCTTCCCTAGGATTTTTGTACGATCACAGAGCTCTGAAGCTGTCTCTGTGATTCCCATTTTTTTAAAATTTTCCAGTAGGCTGTAGGGCATGGTGTGATAATAATGGGCCTAATTGAGATAAAGTTTAATGGTTTTTCTCACATGCTTCATCATTAGGCCAGTGGCACATTTTATTGTCATCTTTTCTCTGTGGTTCTTGTGTTAGCTGGTTCTAATTATAATTAAGTGTTTCAAGGCTAGGTAGAATAACACTTCTTTTTTTTTTTCCTATGCATGAGCCTTTTTTTGTTTGTCTTATGTTTCTAGGTTCCCCCCTCCCTCTTTCTTTTTCCTCATCATTATGAAAGGTTTAAATCCACCCTGCTGACCATCATCTGGAACAAAATATTTCTATTTACAAACCAGTTTTATTCTTTCAGTTCATGCCTGAGCAGTCTGCATATAGCTCATCCAATCTGTTGATCATATTTGACCAATGTTTAAAAGATACTTTAGTCAGTCAAGGAATGAATGTCATAAATATGTCTCATGGACAATTCTAGCCTCTAAAACCCTCTCTGTAGCAAGGAAGGAAAACTTCTTTCATTTCTGAAATGGCCAATCATGTCTGTAGTGATCCTTAAGACACAGAAGTAAAAAAACAACCCCGATTTATCCCCACGTTCCTCATTCTGATTATCTGTGTGACAGCACAGCTCTGCAGGTTTCAGGAGGATAATATCTCCTAAAGGGTACATTTACTTTAAACCAGCACTGAATGAATCTTGTGCAGCCAGTCCTGTTTTTCTTGCAATTATGTTGTCTGTGCAGCAGGATGGTTGAATACAAAACGTCTGGTGGCTGCTCCACTGGAACAAAATTAGTTTTCTGGTGAATATTGTAATATTAAAAAGGGGCCTTGAGAGAGCAGCTCCTGAATTCATGAGAAGTGGCGGGGTTGTTAAGATGCATATTTAAAGTACCACTGAGTGCATTCATTAGGAGCAGGCTTTAGTTCCAAACTGGGCATTCCTTGTGGACAGCAGTGAAATTCTGTCTTTAAAGCTGATCCTAAAAGGGATTAAAAATTAAACTTCTCCTTGGCCCTACAGAAAATATAAAGTCCGTGGACGGATTGCATACCAACATTTGATGAAAAAATTAGGAGAGGCTTACCTGTGCTGACATGAGGCATAATGATTACACCTTTTAGTAGTCTTGAATAAATAAATGAAATTAGCATGTTAAGCACCTTGCAGGAGCTGCACTCAGCTCTGTCTCGGACCTGCTGCAGCAGCCAGGCTTTGGAGGGCATCCCAAAGGGTTAAAGTGATGAATATGGGGAGAAAAATGGTACTGTCATTCAAGGTCACAAAGAATTTTGGTTTTTTTTCTGTAGGATACAGTTTTAAGATAAGAAATAATGACAAAAATTCTTTAGTCAAATTCTTACAGGCCGCATGGCCTTACCCCTGTACATGCTAAAAGCACTTTTATTGTTGCTACCCTGTGTACAGAGGCTGTCTTTTAAAGCAAAGCAGCTCCCTCAGCTTCCATCAGACTCAGGCACTGTTAGTTTATGTCCCACATTTTTATTTTCCATCCCTTAGTGAAGTTCCCCAGCTGTGCAGGCCTTTGGTAGGCCCTTCCTCTGATGACAGCCGTGGTGATGATGGCAATAATCATTTCAGCCATGGTGATGATGGCAATAACCATTTCAGGTGGAGGTTTCTGCTCAGAGTGAGTTCCTGGAGGTAAGGTTGTGTGTCAGTGGCACACAGGAACACCCCTGCAGCCCTTCAGGGCAGTTCCAAATTCACAGATCCCCTTCCCCTTCCTTTTCCCTTCCTCCTGCTCCTGTGTCAGCAGCCTAACCAGACTTGGCACACCGTGCTGTGTGAGCAAATGTGATCATCCAGCTCAGTCTCTTTTAGCTGTGTTCCTGGCCTCCAGATGGATTCCTGAAAGTTTAATTTAGGCAACACACTGAAAACTGGTAGTGAAAAGAGTCTTGGAGGGAGAATCTCCTGAAACAGGAGGTGTCATTTCTGACAGGTACCCAAAGCTCAGATCTACACTCCAAGCAAGGCTTTACCTACACACTTTTATTTAAAAAGCTGCAGGTATTTTTGGGCAACACTGCCAGGAGACAACAGCTAGCTATAAGCGTTCAATGTAAAATAAACAGATCCTAACTTCTCTGGAATAAAATGTTCACATTAGATGCAGCCATCTTCAGAATGTAAGCCTGACTTTTTTCACTTGAGGTTTTCCACAAACGTAGCTTCGATTTTAATTCACCACCTTGCACAGAGTTTGTTTGCAGCTGCTCCGTTCTGCACTCTGAATATGGGCTTTCAATACTTTGAAAATGCAGTTGTGTGCTTGGCTTTAAACTTGGTTTCAAAGCAGAAGGCACAGCCCGTGGCAGAGGGGCATGAACGAGGTGACCTTAAAGGCCCTTCCAGCCCAAACCTTTCCAGGACTTCAGGATGATTCCGTGTTATTCAGGTCCAGAATTTATCATGGCTCATCTTCTGCAGTGCCCTCTGGTGTCAATTAAAAGCAAGTTAACCTGCTTTTCTAGGTGTTGCAGCTGAAACCTAAACCCACAGGAATGAAAAGATGAAACTGATGCTCAGTATAAGAGCAGTGCAAAATTTGTTTCTTACACATTTCTCGTTCAGAAAGGAAGTCCCACATTTTAAAATATATATATATAAACCTATCACTTGTTGTCAATCTTTTGAAGTGCTTGTTGTTAGTCCTGTGTTCCACATTAGGAAATAATTTGGAAATATGGTTTATGGAAGGCAGAAGGCATTCTGGATTTCTTTGGTAACTTGGTCTGCAAACAGCTTTAAGACACTACAGTAACTGGCTTCAGCTCCTACTTCTCACAAAATAAAATTTTCTACCTGACAGATGAATTTTATCACTTTCCATCTTTACTCTAAAATACTAATTAAAAGCTACGGTTTTATATATATATTATATATATATATATATGGCTCTATATAAGGTCTATAAGGCTTTAATACGTGACATGAGGATCTAGTTGAAGTTTTGCAAGTGAAAAACCACCCTGTAACCACAATGGATTATTTTGTGCTTTCCAAAAGCATACCTGCAACAGAACCCTCATTATTCCTGAATATTTTTCTTGGACTTAGATTAAATACAAAGATCTTGTGATGCATTATCTGGGCAGATAAATTATTAGCTGACATTGGCTGAGGTAGACTAAATCCCTTCATGGCAGTTCTCCAAATGGAGTTCAAACGGGAACATTTTCTGGAAACTTCTCTTTTGCAAGATGGCAATACTGGTAACTGGGATATTTTTGATTTTTTAAGGGGTTGAGTTGGTACTAAAATTCATTCCAACTTGGATATGCTGTATATTTCTGGACTTGGGCACTAATACCATTTTAGATTTCCACCTGGAGAGCTTCTCCCTAATTTTTTGTGGTCTCAGTGAAAAATTTGTTCTTTTGAGGTTAATAAAAACTAACCCAAAATATATAGAGCTTTTTTGCTGACGATGGAGGTCTTGGTTTTGCTGTGCTCTGAATCTAACAGATGGTATTTTAGAGGACAAAAGGACTTGCTGCCAGTGCAAAAACTTGATCTCAGTATAACTCTCACTTGAGGTTACTGTAAAAACTTACTAAGCAGATTATTCCAATTGAACTGATTGACCCAATCCTTTGTATCTTTCAATTTATCCTCAAAATACCCATCAAGCTGTGCCTCAGAAAGACTCCAATTCTGAAGTGCTAGCACTTGGGAGACATCTCCCTTGACTCCTAATACTTTTAAGATTTGTGACTGGGGTAATTTGATTAACTCTGAATGGTCATTTTTATTCATTAGCCGGGAATTAAAGAAATAGCACCAAAGTGTTGGGCCATTTTCAGGGATTAAGCACCAACATTAACTGTTCCATTTGGCTTCTCTGGGCTCGGTGTAGAGTTTATCCATCAAAGTCAAACCCAGATGTTTGTGTTCCAGCCTGAGACGGGATCAGATTCCTGCTTCGGTTCTTTGCCTGCCTTTCCATCCCCAGCAGTGCCCGAGGTCAGTGGGTGAGCCTGAGCTCAAGGGGTTAAGGAGGGCTGGAGATTTGGCTCTGGGTGCCTGCGGGGAGCACGGGGCACAGCAGCTGCTCCAGTATCACCCTTTCCACCTGGATCCTCTCCAGAATTATCTTCACATCCGCGTGGAGTTTGTGTGACTCCAATTGCTGGGAAGGATTAGAAAGCCTGAGTGAGTGAGCCTGAGCTCAAGGGGCTAAGGAGGGCTGGAGGTTGTGGCCCTGGGTGCCTGCTGGGAGCAGGGGGCACAGCAGCTGCTCCAGTATCACCCTTTCCACCTGGATCCTCTCCAGAGCTGTCTTCACATCCACGTTGAGTTTGTGTGGCCCGAATTGCTGAGGTTTAGGTGCTCGTTCATTTGGATCAGATCTGCCATTCATGAACAGAAGGATGGGAAAGGTGATGTTCAAGCCAGGCTCAGTGTGATAATGGTAAATTCACCTGCTAGGCTCTCGGGCCAGAGAGCAGCCAGGCCTTGTGCTTCCAGTTCTAGTGCCTAGGCTACAAACACAGAGCTCCCTTAAAAAGCACGAGGTGCAGTAACTAACTCCTACTGGAATAAATGAAGGTTTGGCACAAAAAAGAAAAAAATGCTGCCTCTATCTCCAGTCTCTTGAAAAGGTGACCATTCCTCTTATCTTTTTTTTTTGTGTTGTTTTGTTGTTTCCTTTTTTTTTCCTCTTCTTTTTTGAGGAAATGCCTTTAAGCTTTACAAGAGTTGGGAATTTTGGCAGTGTTAACTTTCAGCACCTGTCTCACCCTTTTTGAAACCTAAGGTTGCAGCAAGAGGAAAAAAAAAGTACAGCAGACCAAATGAGGTAACTGTAATCACATCTATTTATGCATTTCATGGGATGTAGACAAGCTTTTCCTTTTAGTTTTCAATTGTCAACCAATTGCTTCTTCTCAACATCTCCTTGCCAACAGATGGCAGCAAAGGATTGCAAAGGAAATTTGGGTAATTTTGTTTGAACAAGTAATTATCTACCAAGGAGCAATCAAATATCACTGAAGGCATGTTTTCTTCATCTCAGCGCTATAAGATAAATTTTTAAAGATGCTTTTTAGTGATCAGACAACACCAGAAAAATAAAACTTGTGATTATTTTCCAAGGTTGTTTTTGAGCTCGTCTATCTGATAATGTTTATGCTTCAGACTGAAATTCTTCCTCATATAATACATTAAGGAACACTGACATTCTGTCACCAGTCTGCACAAATCATAGAATCATACTCCTTGTTTTTTCCACTAAAATCTGTATTTTAGACAAGCTTATGACACATGACAGTTTTCATGGAATTTCCTGACACAAAGGCCCAGATTCAGAAACGCTTCAGGAGTTTGGCTTCCTCCATGAAATTGCAGAGGAGTAACTGGCAAGAAACAAGCAAAAGATACATTTGTGAAATCACAAAGTCCCAGAATGGGTTGGGTTGGAAGGGACCTCAAAGCCCACCCAGTGCCACCCCTGCCATGGCAGGGACACCTCCCACTGTCCCAGGGTGCTCCCAGCCCCAGTGTCCAGCCTGGCCTTGGGCACTGCCAGGGATCCAGGGGCAGCCACAGCTGCTCTGGGCACCCTGGGCCAGGGCCTGCCCACCCTCACAGGGAACAATTCCTTCCCAATATCCCATCTAACCCTGCCCTCGTCACTGGAAGCCATTCCCTTTGTCCTGTCACTCCATGCCCTTGTCAAAAGTCATTCTCCAGCTCTTCTTTATTCTCTTCAGGCACTGCAAACCTGCAGTGAGGTGTCCCTGGAGCCTTCTCTTCTCCAGGCCGAGCAATCCCAAATCCTGCTGCTCTCCAGAACCCAGATGTCTCCATCTACCATCGAAGAATCACCTTCACTGCCTGGACAACCTTTGGTGAGAGCTTTAAGGTATCAGAGGTGGGGAGAGCCTGATTTTGTGGGTGATTTGGGGGCTCCTGGTGTCAGCTGGGCCGAGCTGTGCCCTCACATCCTGCCTGGCTTGGTGGCAGTGCCACCCTGGTGTGGCCGCACTCCCAAAAGCTGGAGTTGCTGTAAATTGAGCTTTTATTCTCTGTGTTCTATGAATGTGGATTAGGACTTTGGGACAGTGAGGGATTACTGCAGGGCTGGGATTATTTGGTGGTGTCCCTCAGCCCCGGGAAGGTTTCACTGTGCTTTGCTTTCAGAAGGCAGTGGCAGACTCTGGTGGTGGCTCCAGATGGGGTCGTAGTGATTGCCAAATTCAGCAGCTGAATCTGTCTTGGGCTGGTGGAAAAACTAATTAAATCTGGTTTTTCTCTTCCTCTGGACACAGTGTTTCTTTTTCTTTTCTCCCCCCCATTTTAATCAATCTGTACCCAGTGCCTTTTCACTCACCCTGTTCTCTCCTGCTGCCTCTTTGCCTCCCATTCTGCTGTTCTCCTGTTTGTGGTGTCTTTGTCAGACCTGAGGGGCTGTAAAGAGGCCTGAGCAGAACTTGAATAATGGTGCAATTACATCTTCAGTTCTCTTCCACATCCTTACAGCTGCCAGCTCCTAAGAGGAGCAGCTCTCTCAAGGAACCAGCAGATCCTGGTGGTATTTACTGCCCTGCCCCCTGCCCTTGCCCAGTTAAACCAGTGTTGGATCTGCCTGGGTACCAGTTGGAATATATTCCCTGGGGGTGAGGTTTAGGCTCGTTTTTAAATCAGCTACACATTCATGTATTCCACCACCCTGGAGAATGCCCAAGCAAAACTTTAGAGGTTATCTGACACTGATAAAAGAAATATATTGCTGAGGTGAAAATCAGGGTACAAAAGCAGTGAGAATAGATGTCTGTATGACAGAATTCCACTCCATTCCAGTCTTTTTCTGTATTTTATCTGGTGGTTTCTTGACTAAGCCAAGGGCTATGATGGAAGTACCAAAGTGTAAGACTGAGACATGTAACAGAGGAGCCTTGGAGGAGCTGGGTGTTGGATAACACAACCCAGACTGAAATACAAGTGTGGGGAACTCAGTTCATGTCTGTATTCTAAGAAACCTGTTGAAGGTTTGCTTTACAGATAATGGAATGTTAATTTACATGTCTTCCACTTGTAGGTTGCTCTCTGTTCAGTTCAACAGGGCGCTGAAAGGGTCATATTTTAATAATTTTCTTTAGTTTGTGTTTTCCAGTAGCCATTGTAGGACCTGGGTAATTGGTTCTAATCTGAATGCTAACATTGGCATTATTATTGTGCTTGACAAGGAATGAGGGCTAATGACTAAAACATTGATAAATTGAATAAATTTATATAAGTCATATTTAATTTGCTTCTTTGCTACGTACTGGAGTGAATTATTCATGTCACTCAGGATTTGTACCCTCTCACAGGGGGTTTGTTTATATCATAAATGTCCTTAAGGGAAAAACTTCTCTCTTTTCTCATACAATGCTGTTCTCTAGGTAAGTGTGTAAACTTGTAATTTCTTAGTTTGCAGGAAAGAGATGCTATAAATCTACCAAGAAAAAGTTGTGATTGTATTGTGCTGACAGATTTGCTGTTAGCTGGGGTCGTTACCTGTGCAGCTGCCAGCAGGCCTGGCTTTGCTGCAGGGTTCCAAGAGCAAGAAACATGAGGAATTATAAATGTATATAAAAGGCCTGATCTAATAGTGACCTATCCAAAATGGCAGTGGTTCACCCTGAAAACAAACTTCACTTTTGATCATTTTTGCCTGAAAGTATTACATTGAGTAGACACATAAACTTAAAGCAGTTCTAATAGAACATTGTTGTCTTGGAGATAGGAACAATAATGTAGATAATGCTCTCAAACGTTTTAAACAGTTATTATTTTCAGAAGTTACAGTGGAAAGAATAAAAGCTGCAGAAAAATGTGGAGCAAGATAGAGTGTTGGGAGGAGTAACAAAGAGAAGGGAGAAGAAACAACTCTGCTGGGTTGGGGGTAAGATGCATTTGAATTTCAAACATCCCCAGTGGCTTTACTCAGCAGAAATGATCTGCAGCTCCTTTGTGTAAGTAATATCTCAGCAAGCCTTGGAACAAATCCTCACACCCTACTGGCTTTTAATGCTTAGCAGAAAATGAGTTGCTGAATAAAAGATGCGACAAGTTAAAAGGGTCTTTTCATTGGGAGTCAAAATAAATGCTGCAGAGAGTTGGTGCCTCTGCTGTCAGGAGCAGGTGAATTATGTTTCCACTCTCTCCCATCTCACACTATCGCTCACAGCTTTCCTGACACATACCTGGGATCTCTGTTCCTGTGAAACTTGATCCATTTAGGTGCAGGGCAGTTAAGAGACCAGCCTGCTGCTCATTAAGGAATGTAAAAGGAAGCCCAGGATAAGGAACGTGTCTTGAAACAGTACCCAGGAGAGGAAAGAGGTAGGCAGGGGATTAGAATGTGAGTATTAAAACAGTTTTAACTGTCATTGTTTTTTATTAGGCATTGAGAAGTCTGAGGAGACTTTATAACAGTAAAGATTTAAATCTTTATATGGTTTAGGGGCCAAGAGAGAGGATTTGTTTTAAAACACTGATGTGAAAATCAGTTCCATAATGTTTTTAAAGGGATAAAAAAGGTTCAAAAAGAAGCTCTGAAAGTTAATACCAAGTCATGGATTCATGTCCTATCCTTTCCTTCAAACAATCATTAACTAAAAGGCTCTGATATTTTTATGAGGGTAAATCTAGAGTAGGGTTGAGCTGCACTCAAGCAGCAGCAGGGTGTGCAGAGCTCACCTCATAGAAAACGTGCTGGAGAGGTCTCTAGAAAGTTCCTTGGAGAAAACGAGTTTGAGAAATCAGTAGCTCACTGAAAATAGATGGCAAACATCTATGACACGTTAAAAGAGTTTGTATTGTGGGTTGGCAGCATTTGCCACCGAGTTATTGCATGAAAAGAATTCATTCTTTTATCCCTGTGGTAACTTGCAAACATTCCTCTTAAGTGTGTTTTATTTATGATGTCAAATTCTGTTTTTCATAACCCTCAGTGCCAGTGTAGAAGTGTCTTGTGACAAGTGTGAATGAAGCATGATTGTGAGAGCATGGACATTTCTAACACTGAAAATTACCTTACACCTGTTGTAGGTTGCTTAAAGCAACAGCTCCCCGTGTCAGCAGTCATAAATCTGGATGTTAAAGACAGCTTTTCATCCTTGGAATTCAGAACAGATCAATTTCATCCCAGACAGCACTTAGAGCTCTTTTCTGGATAACGGAAAACAGAACCAAACCCAAAACCACCTCCAACAGGAGACACACAAATTTTATTCAAATTAAGTTTAGAAATTACATTGATATCATCAGAAAGAAACATAGGATATTTTTTCTTCTCAATATGTATTACTCCTACAGAACTGCACCTGTCCTGTTGTAAATATTCTTGCAATAATTGTCTGCAAGTAGCAGAGTTTGGTGCCAGATAGCAACAATGGCAGGAGCTTTCTAGGAAACAATTAGCTCAGTAGAGATTTTTTTTTCACTTTTCTTCCTGAAAAGACTCTTTCATTTTTAAATGAGAATTTACAGATCCAGTCTTGTAGTTGGTAGCAATGGTGAAATAATTCTGAGATGTTTTAACTGACCCGTTTACAGGAAAAATGAGTGTGAATGTGAGAATCTACTGAAAAGCCAGAGCCATACGAAGTGGAGAGCTATAATATGGTTGCCATAGACACAATTTCATATTCTCTTCCCTGTTTACTGCACTGATAATTCCTTTATTGAAATCCAGGAATAAAAAACAAAACCAAAAAAGCCCCAAAAAACCCAAAACTATGGATGTTCTGCAAAGGCTCTTTTCCTTCCTATCATAACAAGATTATTTTCAGAGCTCCTCTAACCACTAATTACCATAAGGAGATTGGCCAACGAGCTCCAGTTGAATATTTGAGTATGCAAGAATATCTTCAAGATCAATATGTAATTATCATATGCATAGAGAGATCTCACAGTCAAATTTAGTAAAAACAGATGGACTTGCTACATATGGCTAATAGAGATGTAAAGTTAGCAAGAAATGTATGAATTCTGTAGATGCACGACAAGACTGTGAGATTCCTTATTCTCCCTTACCAAGAAGACGGGATGCTAATTCATCTGAAGTCTGCTGCTTTCTTCTTTTGCACATAATACCTAAAATGTCAGTAAGAGTTGATGCGTGTGTGCATGTGGCATAGAGAAATCTCGAGCTCTTCTCGTGGTTTTGCATGTTATTCTACTCATAAAATTCTCCATCCAATCACTGGAAGTTCTAATCTGCTCTTCTGCTGTTTGGATGTCACCACAATACCCCATTAAGCCCTTGAAAATTCTGTTTATTAGAAATAGATGCGAGATAGATTTTTAAAATGTCAGAAGGAAGACTTCATTTTGTCTAACACAAGCATGAAAAAACCCAGACCATTCATTTTAAACCTTTGGTAGCTGGAATCTTCCAAAGATGTTATTGCTTAATAAAAACTTGACAACCCAACACGTGGGGATTTAATAGGTGACTCCATTAACAGGAGCAGGAGCAGTGCAGCTAATCTCTGACATTGCACCCAGGCTGCTGACAAGCTCAGCTGCTCCTTCAGAGCAGGGAATTGTGGCAACTTAAAAGGTGATAGTCACAGAGTGAAAGACGGTGTCTGAAGGGGAGTTAGACAGGATGTTTTCATTAACATTAAAGAGCTCTTGCTATTCATTAGGCAGCTTGCTCTGAGACCGCAGGAGAGTTGTCACTCACAGTATCTTTTCACAGGAAAAGGATGCATCATATAGAACTGTGTTTTATCTGTTTCCTTATGGACTTCTGCACAAAAGCAAAATACAGGCGGTTTGGGATTTTTTTTTTTTTTTTGTTAGAAGAATTTATCTTAAGTTTTAAATTGATTTAAAAGATCTTTTTCTGTTATGCTCAAGTTAACATACCATGTGTATAACAAGTTGCACCAGACCTCAACAAAAAGTGGTTTCAGCTTTTCAAGGCCAGGCTCACTTTCCTGCTGCACTTGCACTGTGGTTTGTGTTATACTCTACACCAGCATCCTTCTGACCTGTGGGAGTGTTGGTCCTTCACTGTAACACTTTAATAGAGACCAGAAGTGGTGCCCAGTTAGACAAATCGTGTTCAGGAGGGCTGGAGATGACACAGTCCTTCAGCTGGACAATTAGTTATTAAACTGCTCAGGACAACAAAGAGCCAGCAGCTGGACAGACAGAAAATTCATGGCCCAGTTACCCATGTCCAGTCTGTGCAGGACTGCAGGACTGCAGGTCCTCTGCCTTTTGCTTGACCTCTGGAAGGCTGCTGTAGACCAGGTCCAAGCACTTCGAACACAGAAATCAAATGTGACTGCTTCAAAGTAAGGACGTGAGAATTCACTGGCTTCTGGACCCTCTTTAAACCATGGCTAAATGCTTGCCCAGTTCCCAGTGCATCACAGACACGTGGTGGAGGATGCAGGTGGATGGAAGGAAGATAATGAGTGGTTAGGAGCTGAAGCCACCAACCTGTGCTGTGGCTTTGGGGGCCGGACCCCACCGTGTGCCCCGAGCAGCAGCGCTGGGCTGTATGGCCTCTGCCGGTTTTTAAGATGTTTTATGGCTGTTTCTTGATCTTAGAAAGTCCCATGCCAGAGCCAAGAAAGATTGGAGACGCCTGCGAGTTCGTGTTCAGGTTGTTTATTTTTTCTTATCTCTCAGTGTCTGGAGCAGGCACAGCAGGAGCTGCTCCACCGAGATCCACAGCAGGAGTGACGCCCCGGAAAGGCGATTTCTCCTTTTTATCTCTTTTAGGAAAACCAACCAAGTTCCACAACGTATGATTATTTATCAATTTATACCAATAATTCTCTACCTTTTCTTACCATGACAGTGCTCCCTCCACCAATGCCCATCACCATCGTCACAGCAGGAGATGGAGGAGAGAGAAGAAAGAGGAAGGGGAAGGGGCACCGCCCTTTGCCCTCCGTGTTTTCTTTTTTCTCTCCTACCTCCATAAATCTAAAACCTACATTCACCCAGTGATAAGATGAGCTAATTACACATTTTCTTTCCATTTTGTATTTCTTCCCTCAATGTGGGCAGCTTTCTCCAAGGACACAGATCAAACATAGAGTTCTGTGCTTTCGTCTTGAGTTCCGAAACTGCCTGGCGGGGCTCCAGACCCCCCTGGACAGTCAGAGGGACACTCTGGGCTGCCACAGGCTGGGCTCTGCCTGCTCTGTGTCCCTTGGATCTGCTCTGTGTATCTCGCTGGGAACAACCCGGATTAGCCAGGTATAAAAAACAGGAGCTAACCCAGATGTAGCCTTGTCTAATCCAGAAGCCCTTTGTTTAGTAAATTGCTGCCCAGAGCAGTCGGTGCACGCTGTGTTTGCTTGGGGTCTCGGGCTGGCACAGCTGCTGTGAGAATTACACAGCACAGAACTGCTGCTTTTGCCCCTGCTGTTCTGAAGTTTATTTTGAAGGGCACCAAACTTTACTTCTGTCTGAAGTGTTCTTTGATAATAGCGAAATGAAAAATATTATTTCAGAACTTTCTAACACAGTTCGGAGGAAGTCTATAATATTGTCCTGCTTACAAACAACTGTGACCTTTTTATTCTTTTGAAAGTTTTCCTAGATAATGAGGGGTATTTATCGTTTCCAGTCTCATCTCCTATGCAAACTAGATTGTTCTGATGGGATTCTGTTTGCTTTATGCTTTCAAGGAATGAGCTTTAGGAAGGGACAAGAGAAATGAAACTGAGAATTAGTTGGTTTTTAGAGTTACATCCAGGACAGGGTTTCTTCTGCTACACCCAATTAAAATAAGAAATTTTTTTTCTTCTCTTGCTTCCTTCCTTTTGTTCCTTTATCACGTTCTTCCTTTCAAAGTGGCAGTTATAACTACAGGGGTGTCTATGTAGTCAATATAGAAACTTCCACCTAAATGGAGTTCTGGATTTGTAGGGAATGCGGGAAACGTCACATTATAGTTGGTTTGGTGTTAGTTTTATTATATTTTCATTTTGTCACAGATATTATTTTGGATACTTTGCTTGAAGATTATAAAACCATTAAATCTTTAAAATTGTGATTATCTAGGAGCAGAATAACAGGAAATTATCCTATCTCAGCAGAATAACGTGAATACGTGGATTGCTATTTAATTAAAAAAATGTGTCAAAGTATTCTGCAACCTCTGAGGTTATACTTTTTGTGTTCAGGACAGGCAAAATATGAACACTGTGGATGTGTTTTGACTTTATGGGGCAATAATAAACCTTTATCTAGGTGTGGATTAGTACCTTCTTCCATTAGTCATATCTAAGTTTTCTCTTTCATTTCTTCTCCCATTGTCTTTACCACTGCGTTTAAACGTGGAGCTGCACTGTGGCGTTCCAGTCGGGTTTTAATTAGCTTTATTATCTATTGTGTAGGACTTAATCAATTCTACTGGATGCTATCTGCAGGTGCCTACAGTAAGGGCATATTACATTGATTTTTCATTTCTCACATCAAACACGCTGCACGCATCCCGTGGTTGCTGTGTCTGCTGTTGACAGCAGGGTTATTCACAGGCACCCAGTCAAAATGTAACAGGACAGTTACAAACCCCACAGTATGGATTTATTAGGCAGCAAATAAGAAAATAGTAACTTGTGGCAGCTGGCTGTCCAGGAAGGAGGGCTCAGGGTGATCCCTGGGTGATCAGGAGAGTGAAGAGCTTGGGAAAACCATTCCAATCTTCAGTGTGAGAGTTCCCCAGCTGCAGGTTGTCACTGTAGGACACGAGAAAAGACACTGGCAGCTGCTAGGTTGAGCGGAAGGAGAAAAAGAAGCAAGTTTATTTTGAAATTCTCATATTTATAGATTTCTCAATTCCACAAGGGATTGGAGGACATTGTCACCTCCTCTTTCATCCAGTGGACAAAAGAAGTGTCCGTCAAGATTTTCCTCAGCACAATGGAATGAAAAACAAAAAGAAAAGTTAAGTAAACATTGTCTAATATTTACATGAAAGCTGTGAGAAAATCTCTGACTCCAAGGTTACAACAGAAGGCTAGCAAAAAATAGGACAACAGTAGAGGAGGAAAAGAGAAACTTTATTTACACTTATTATGCTTTATATAATTCTCCACTCCACAAGAGATTGGAGGACATGTCACTTCCTCCTCAATCCCACTGGAGAAAAACGATGCTCGTCAAACTTATCACAGAGGAATGAAAAGCAGAAAGGACAGTTAAGTAAACATTGTCTAATATTTACATGAAAGCTGTGAGAAAATCTCTGACTCCAAGGTTGCAACAGAAGGCTGGCAAAAACCAGGACAACAGCAGGTGAAGGTTCTCCGAGGAGCTGTGGTGGTGACTGCAGCAAGAGCTGCTTCCTCCCTAGGATGGGTGTTCTTATGCAAGCAAGGTGCTGCATTTTTCCAAACTGCAGGTCAGCATTTCATCCTTCGGGTTGGAAACTTTATAAAACCTGCAAAAGCAGTTCAGTCTCACAGGTGGGGGGCTTTGGAAGTAGTTCAGTGTGCTGGTTTTGGCTGGGGTAGCAATTCTTCTTAATTGTAAGGAAAGGTGAAAGAGAGGAACAGGAAAAGGCAACAAGAACTTGTTCACAAGCCTGGCATCAAATGAAACCCTGTCCTCGTTCACTGCACTGTGTCCTCTGCAGCACTGTGCCTCTGAACCTACATTTTCACTTCAGGGCTTGCTGATCCGGGCACAGTTCTCCATCTGAACAGAGCCTTTTGGAGAGAGGAGGTTTTGCCTGCAGTTTGGAAGTGGGCAGACTTGAAAACTACCCTTAAATTTAATAAAACAAGTGTTAAATCTCTTTTAAATGGTGCCTCCTAGTTGCCCTTCCCGTAGAGAGCAGTATTCTCTGTGAAATGGGTATTTTTTCCTCTTGCAGTAGTGCTTTTATCAAGGTTTCCAAGGTAATCTTAGAAACCTTAGATTCTCTCTGCAGCTTTTTTCTGATGCTGGGATCTACACAGGGAGTTAGGTATTATCAGTTCTGGTATTTTTCTTTTTCCTTAGAGGTTAATAAAATTATACAGCCCAATTTGGCATCTATTTTTTTCTGTTGGTGAACACAAAGTGGATTGATTGGAGTCACACAACTGTTTGGGGGTGTAGCTATGTTTTGACTGAAGAAATCAAGCTGTAATCAAGCAGGCTGACAGGAGATGCTAAAGAAATACTACAAATAGTCTTGTATTTTCCTCAGAATTTCTTTCTAGGCCTAGCTCTGTCCTTTCAAACCATGCATAACTTCTTTCCTCTTGCTCTAAGTTCTTGTCAAACTGTGGAGATGTTCAGAATTGTTTGAAAGCCAGGATTTCCATAAAATCACCTGTTTAAATTGCCTAAAATGTGGAAGAAAAAAAATTTGGGTAATATGCAAAGACTTGCCTGGCTTGATTAGGCATCTAGCAAGGCTTTTCCTTCTTGGAGACACTTTGGATGCCAGTGAATTTCCCTGGAGGGTAGTGAGCCTTGCCTGTGATTGGATAAAAGAGATTTTCCTTTGTCCCCAAACCCACACCCATGCAGCCAGGTATGGCCCCTGCACTGACTCTAAGCAGGTTTTACCTTGCATCTTTTAGAGATGCACTATTTCTGCCCAGTATCTTTGTAGGAATGCTGGGAAAAAAATCTCTTTCTTGCCATTGTGGCAGCCCAGAGTATTCCTCTGTCCGTCCTGGGGGGTTTGGAACCCCACCAGGCAGACTCAGGACTCGGGCAGGATTCCCAGGATTCTGTTTTGGACCCATGTCCATGGAAAAGGCTTTCCACACTGCGAGAGGAACTGCAATGCTGAGAAAATACGAAGTAATGAGTCTGATTTAGCACAGGGTGAAAATGTAGAATTGAGTATAATGGGGACTGAGAAGTCAGAGATGGAGGATTTGGGGCGGAACCCCTTCTCCTTCCTCTTTCT
>VYXC01010980.1:139699-157032 GCA_013397175.1 Platysteira castanea
AATAAAACATAAAACTCCCTAACTCTGACTGTTAGAGAGTTTTTGTCTGTTGAGATGGGTCCTGGTATTAGATCGATACCTGTATTTTAATAAATCACTGGCACCTGGGAGTCCGAGCCCCCAGGGCCCGCAGCCCCACTCTGGCACAGGTCCAGAGCCAGGTGGCCATGGGGGCACCATCCCTGAGCTCAACCAGTGTTGCCCTGGTTTTTGCTAAAACGATCTGTTTTAACCTTGGAGTCAGAAATTCTTCACGCAGTTTCAGGTAAACAATAGCCAATGTTTACTTAACGGTATTTTCTGGTTTTCATTCCTTTTGTGATAAGAGAACTTTGATGAGCATCTTTCTTCTCCAGTGGGATTGAGAAGGAAGTGACATGTCCTCCAATCCCTTGTGGAGTTGGGAATTGTATAAGAATGTGATATATGTAAATAAAGTGGGTCTTTCCCCTCCTTTCTGCTGACCCTGGCAGGTGTGAGAGCGTCTTTATTGTGTTTTCCCAGACACAAACCAGAGCTCCAGGCTGCCGAGTCCAGGGAGAATCTGAGCTGTGCCTGTGGCCTCCCCGAGCCAGCGCAGTTGTAGCTCCCTCTATAAAGGCCAGGTAAACTGAACAATATATCTCAAGATTATAAAAAAGCCCCCAAACACTGAAGTGCTTCTTTGGAAGTGAGAGGTTTTGCCCAGCCGTGCTCCGTTACATGGAGCAGCTTCACTTTGGGGTTCTCAAATGTGAATTTGGCACTGGAATTTGACAAGAGGCCCCACTGCAAGCACACCCCGAGTGTGTTTGGGCCTGCTCAGTGAGGCAGGGTGTTTGTGGCACTGTGCTTTACCAGCGTGGATTATTTGCTCTTTAACCACCCGCTCTTATTGCAGCTCCCTTTTTTAGCTCGCGTTGCAAACCCAGCGTGACCCACGCAGAGCAGTTTGCTGGATGATGATGATGATGAGCTCTCCTATAAACAGGAAAAAAGCAGTGGTTCCAAGGCTTTTGTAATGTTTATCAGTAGGAAAACAGAAGTGGCAATTGCTTTTAATTGCCCAATAATTTTATTATTCAAAAGATGGAATTTACAGGAAACAGCTGCAGTTATAACTGAACCAGCTCTTCAATGTGTTCCTGGGTTTTTTCCTGTGTTTTATTATCTAATGGTGATAAGCTGCTGGCTTCAGTCAAATTTTGAAGTACAATAAAAGTTGGATTTATCAAGCCCTGGGATGAATACTCCACTGCTCTCACTGAAAGACACCTTTGTGAATGTTGTGGTTCTGAATTGTCTGTAGAAATCCCATTCCTTATATTAAATCAACTTTCATTCTTTGTTCTCTCAGTACACAAGAATTTTAAGATTCATAACCTATTTCTGTTTGGTTTTTCTCCCTTTGTAGTTCTCCCACCCGTCTCTAAGTTGTTATTCAGTGTGCAAGGAAATGCAGCCCCACAATGAACATGCACTGTGAATTAATTAGCTGCTTTCTGTAAATACAAATAAATGACAGCAAGATCAAAATGAAAAGCGGGAAGGGAAGGACTAGCTACTGTCACACCTGTGGTGTTACTGCTCCTAATTTTAAAATAGGTTTTAAAAGGGACTGTATTTCCTGTGCAGCCAAATGATGTCCATTGTCACTGTCACTGCTGCTCGGGTGGTCCAGAGCTGTCCCTGAGGGTCACACTGAACTCAGGGCTTAGGTTGGTTTCCTTTAAGCACCTGATGATGTTTGAAGGCTTTGAACATCTCTTTAGCCGAATGTAACTGATGATCAGCATTGCCAGTAGGGCACAGATTGCCCTCAGCACCTCGGAGACTGTTTGGAGGCTGTGTTTGGAGACTGTGTTTGGAGACTGTGTTTGGAGGCTGTGTTTGGAGGCTGTGTTTGGAGGCTGTGTTTGGAGACTGTTTGGAGGCTGTGCTGGGTGTACCCCGACCTGCCCAGCAGTGAAGAACCAAGGTCCTGCTTCATCCGTGTGTTCTCAATTCCTCTCCAGTCTGACAGAGGGAGGCAACTGCAGCTGCTCCCTGTGCGACCAGGGATGAGCATTTGTGAGAGAAGCAGCCTTTAGTGGAGCTCTCTTGGTCACTGCGGGTTAAAAACAGGAGTTTCCTGTTCTTGCTGCCGTGTTTTTCAAGGATTATTGGTGATAGTCCTGATTTGTCTTGGTGAAAATCTCATTTGGGGCAATCCTGATCCACAGCTGGCAGGAGAGTATGGAAAGCTGCAGTGTGGGCTCCTGCAGACCAAGCACATACTCAACTCGCAGCTCAAATATAAAAGATGGTAAAATAAATATTTCAATTTTCTTATTCTCTGATAGTTATGTGTTTATTTAAAAATATGGGGTCGTAGTTTACAGAGCTTAAATTCCTGTGTGCTGGTGTTTTTCTGGAGTGTGAGGAAGGTGAGAGTTGGCATCCTGTGATGTTCTTGCACTGACCCACCTACGTTCCACATTAATATTGAATGGGACTCCAGAGAGATATGGCTGTGCTTTTGTTAGTCTGGACAGGCAGTTATAAAACACTGCTGTAATTAAATTTCTCTTTTCATTTCAATGGTGGAATTAAACAAATATTTTCCTTTGGAGGAAAGGAACAATTTGATGTTAATTGCTTCTATCTGTTTCTCAGCATTGTCAAATAACCTATTGTAAAAACTACTTAATATTTCCAGGGGAATGCCATGTATTGCATAACTTATTTCCTTTGCTGGTTATTTTGTTTGATGGTTAAATGGTAATTGGAATGAAAGGAATAAAGAAGCACTTGTGGGTTGGGAACCACTCAGGGGATTGAAAATTTAAAGCAGAACAATGATTTAACATTTCTTTCTTTTGTTAGGCTTTTTCTTTTCATATTTGAATTATGAGCAAGTAAGAGAGATTATAGGGAGAAAAATAAAGGGAGAACTCAGAAAACTCATTTAGCTCAAACTCGCTGTGCCTAATAAGCAGACAGAAAAATCTACAAACTGTCTAATCTTCACAGTTTGTCTTTAGCCTTCCTAGATGTTGCAGAATTCACAAAATCGTTCTGAGAAAGCAAATTAGCCTATTAAAAATGAGAAAACACAGGAACAAAGCTTCAGCATCATTCCAAGAGGTATGTGGCTCCCAGTTACCATGCAAGGGAAAATCCCTGGGAAAAGCAGGAAAGGAAAGAGCACCCACAGTAGAGGTGTCCTGAGATGAGAAATGTGCTTGGATTTCCACATTTGCTACGGGCACGTTGAAGGACAAATCAGCTCTCAAGCATCCATCCAAAACCCACGAGGTATTTGCATGTGAAAAATGCCTATAAATATCTGTTCATTGCCAAATTCCCAGTGTTGCCCTGGTTTTTCTCAGCCTTCTGATAATTTACATATTTGGAGTCAGATTTTCACACACTTTCATGTGAACAACAGCCAATTTTACTTAACTTCATTTTCTGTTTTTCATTCCTTTTGTGATAAGAGAAAGTTTGATGAGCATCCTTTTTCTCCAGTGGGATTGAGGAGGAAGTGCCATGTCCTCCAATCTTTTGTGGAACTGAGAAACCTATAAAGTATGAGAAATGAAAATAAAGTCTCTTTTTTTCTCTTTCTGCTGAACCTAGCAGGTGTGAGAGTTTCCTTTATTGTGTCCTTCACCAACACAACCCAGTATCAGGAGGGCTTTTGGGCCGTGTGAGAGGCAGCAGGGCTGATTTTGGTACTGTGTGTGTGTCCTGGAGCACAGGACAGGCAGGAAAACACAGAGCAGGCTGAGTTTAGGAATGGGGCATCCTAACTGGAAGTGAAGGTCAGGATTGTTCCATCTCAAGGCTCTGGGCCTCTTGGAACCTGGAGAAAGTTTCTGAGCTGAGAGTTGCAGGATTATGAGTGAAGCGTTTTTGTGGAGGCACAGGCAGCTGTGCGTGTCTTTGAAGGGAAGATGGATTGTCCAGGACATGTCAGGCTATCCCATTTTTCAGAATCAACCAGTGTCACTTTTTGGGGTGCAAAGTGAGATATTTCCCTACCTTTCTGTCACAATTTGAGGCTGTCCTCCCCTGGGTACGTGGTATGTGAAACCACACCAGATATGTTGAAGAGATGAACTAAGGATTTTCTAATTTATCATAAACTCCAAATCATTGACCACATTTTTCACATGCGAAAAAAGCATTTCCAGATATTTAGGGTTAATTACTTCCTGTAAAAAAATTAAGAGATACAGGTGAAATTTAAAGAAAGATATTGTATCAGAGAAGTAAAATTTAGATATTGCACTCTATATCTGAAGTGTGTTCTATCTTTATTTTGGTGTTCTGAAAAAGCATAGCCCTCAGTTTATTGTTCTGTTTGTTGTTTTTGTTTGTATTTTCTATTAACTGAATTCTGTCAAACTGACAAATGACTGAAATTTTGCTGGGCCAGTTTTGCATCTTTTTAACCAGTGAAAAATGTGCCTGGTTTTCCTTGTCCACCTTTACTCTCAGCGTGGATTTGGGCAGTAACTTATTTTATCTTGTGTCTGAATTCCTTTTTAATGTGACTGGAGATGGACTCTTTTGGGGCAGTGGGTTCCTCAGGGTGCTTTAAACACTGTGCTGTTGCCAGAGTTGGGGTTTTTTATTGTTCTTTTTTTTTCTTTTTTAAACTTCTCATCGTTCCCAGAAATTTAAACTTCTTGCACATTTTTTCCAGGGCAACATGACAAGAAGACCACAAATATGAGCTTAGCAAAGGAAGCTCTTCAGCGCAGAGAATACGTCAGCTCATGATGGAATGTGCTTTGACAAATTCCTAAAACTATTCCTGCTGCTTTTGTGAACATTCTTACAGCAGACCTTGGGTGTTTGCTCTTTTTTTGTAAAACTCTACTTCATTGAAAGGAAAGGTTGGATGTTTTGGCTTTTCTCTGGTTAAAAACAATCAAACAGAGGGAGAAGCATCCCTAAACACCCTGTTTGATTTTACTGGGGGGAGTGCAGGAGCTCTGGGCTGCACCACTCCCCAGTCTTGTAGCACCAGCTTAGTTCTGTACAGATTTATCTTTAAGGAGTATTTACATAAAATAAACCCATGTGTTGCTATAGGACACGAGAAAAGATTCTGACTCTTGCCAGGTTGAGCAGAAAGAGAAAAAAAGGGGGAAAGTTTATTTTTAGTTCTCATATTTATAGGTTTCTCAATTCCACCAGGGATTGGAGGACATGTCACTGACCCCTCAATCCCACTGGAGAAAAAGGATGCTCATCAAAAATTCTCTCATAGTACAGGAATGAAAACAAAAGAGGACAGTTAAGTAAACATTGTCTATTATTTACATGAACTCTGTGAGAATCTCTGTCTCCAAAAATGCAAACATCAGAAGGTTAGCAAAAAACAGGCCAACAGCCATGGATGAAGGCAGCCCTCTCTGCTGATCCTCAGGGGCTCTTCCACAAATCTTCTGGCAGAACCTTGCTGCTGCCAACTTCTGTCCCAGCAGATGGTGACAGAATTCAGCGAGTGTGCATCGGGCTCCTGCTGCTGTTCAAGGTTTTGAGGTGCCCTGGTGTTCACAGAACCTGGAGCCCACAGTTTGGTAGGCAAATATCTGTGACTGGTTCCATTTTTCGTCTTCTTTGATATGGAAAGTGGCTTTTAGCTTAAATGGTTCTATTTATTTACTCAAACCCCCCCCGATTTCTGAATGCCTAAGTGCATCACAGAGTGACATTTTTGCTTCAGTGAGGTGGGAGTCATACCTCAAACTGGGGCATTACTGGCCTGAAATGAAAATCTCCTTTATTCTTAGCACTTTTATGCAAGAACTAAGAAAATATAGGTACTTTTGAGCATTTCTCCTCTTTTGTTAAAATTAGAGGTTCAAATACTTTTGAGGATTTCAGTTTAATAAACCATTATTATTGTATTTCCCTTCCATATTCACCTTTTAATTAGATATACACAATATTTTCATATAAGAAATATTCTCATATATAATCATACCTTATTTTAGTAAGAGCATATTGAAGAGAATATTTTTTTTTTATCACCGCTCCTGTCACTTTAAAGTCTGTCGTGCCATCAGGTATTTGGAATATCTAACTTGTTCTGCCTTTTAGTGTCCTAGTGACACAACTAAATAGCCAGCAGATGTTCATTTGCACCTTAAGGTGAAGGATACAGAGCCAGGAACACAACCCTGTGCTTGGATTCCCCTTGCTCATGCAGAGAACTTTTCATTCTCACAATTGTTATTTCACCAGAAAAAAAGGGGTTTTTCCTTCACAGCTTTGCCACAATTTGTGTGTTTTTCACAAATTATTATGTAGGCTGCTGTACCTTGTACAAATAAATACTGAAGGCTAAAAGTACAGGTTGGCAATTAATTAAAAGTGTGGTTTACAGATTCTTTCTAAGTCTTTCTCCGGGTACATCTGAAAGCTTTTCTGTGACACAGCCAGGTTTGGAACAGCTCAGTCACCCATTACAAGTGAGGAACAAGAAACCCAAAAAGGGCAAAACTCTGAATAAATTGCAGAAGGTCAAACTGGCTGTGCCTGAACCGTGATACAAAACTGTGGGGCCACGTCTTCCTCATCCCAGAGCCACCAGACCTGGGCACAGCTTCTCTGGGAGGCACGAGGAGGGAGAAGGAAAATGTTTATTGAGATGGTTCTGTGCCCTTGGAAATTAATAGCTTGGTTTTTTCCCTGATATTTTTCAAAATCATTGTGGTTGGTGTTTGGAACGGTAATTTCTCTCTCCAAAAGATTTGGGACATTGCATATGTGTGTATGTATATATATAAAAATATATATATAAAAATAAATATATATATAAATATATGTATATATAAAAGTATATAATAATACAGCAAAATCATGTATTTATACCCTCTCAGCAATAAGGCATTATGTGACTACTACAAGAGGAAGTCTTTGCACTGGAAGCAGAAAGTTGAAGAACAAGAGCATCTCCTCAAATCTAATAGTTTTGCGAGGCATGAGCTGGAAACTGAATTTTGGCTTCGTAGCTGAAGTGGCTTTGAGATAAAAGTCTTTCAATCTTCTGTTAAGAAATTGGCCCACCAAAATCTCCCTGTCAAAGTCCTTCCCCTCCCCTCCAAGAGTGTGATAAATGTTTTAAGTTAAGGGCCTCAAATGATTTTTGCAAAGTCTCATAAATGTTCCATATGCCACTTTCTCTAAAATTATAATCTATTCTCTCACTCAAGTGGAATAATAATGCATTGAAAAAACCAAATTTATCCCAGGTGCCCCAGCAGGTTGATTCTTCATTATGTGTTAATTGTTAATGGCAATTTTCCATGGAGCATCTGCCAGTTCTAGTGAGCAGAGCTTCCAGAAATGATAGATTAATTTTAAACATAGACTCTAACAGTAGATAAAAAGTGCTGGGTTTCTTAAATCTCTCTTTACTTTGTGCACATAAACTGGCTGGGCATAGTTATTATTTGAAGCAAGAGTACAAAATAATTTATAGAACAGCATAAAAATAGGATTTTATTGAAGGTCTGAGAGGAATGTTTTTATTTCTGAAGTACTGAGCCTTTGTTATGGTAAGGGTAGGACAATGACAAGTATCAGCTGAGGTACCGTGGGAGTATTTTCCATATGTGTCTACTACAATAGTAATATAATAATACCATAGTACAGTCTAGAGGCTTAGGAATAAAATAAAATTCAGTTGGTGGTGAGGAGATGATATAATTCTGTATTTCAGTTTTTGTTTTAAGGTAAATGAACTGGTGAAGAAAGTTAAAGATAAAAATTTAAATTGTCTTCATTTTTTTTTGAGCTGTGCTCTTCAGCACCATCCACGCTGTGGATTTAAACAAACTTGGTTAAGGTGACTGCAGGGGTGTCTTCAAATTGTCCCGTGAATTTAAATTGTAAATTAGTGTATATTTTATAAATTCATCAGTGGATAAAAATAACTTATAATTGCTTTGACAACATAAAAATAATTGATGCTTACTGCATTCCTGAGTCTTTTTGGGATCTATCTTTGGACGATATCTAAATTAAGAGTTGTTCAAGTTCTTCATGCTCTCACAGCTGAGCGTGGTTTTGGCTGTGTGTTAATTATTTCTCATTTCAGATGCTTTGGGTGTGCTGGGCAGGAGGAAGCAGTGGCCCAGCTGGGCCTGGCCTGCAGAGTTTTGTGACCAAAATCCCAGCAGCTCAAGGCACGAGCTTTGGGAGTGTCTCAGTGTGGCCTCTGCTTGCCTCGGCAGGAAAGCCCATGCTGGAGGAGCAGTTTGTATCTCGAGGTGGTTCCCATACTGAAAAAGCCTAATCCAAGAATCTGTTAGCAAATCTGGATCTATGGCGGTGGTTTCACCCCCACTGGGTTTGTAAAATGTTTTATGGCTGTTTCTTGATCTTAGAAAGTCCCGAGCCAGAGCCAACAAAGACTGGACACTCCTGCGGGTTCGTGTTCAGGTTGTTTATTGTTTCTNTGCTTTCATCTCGAGTTCCGAAACTGCCTGGCGGGGCTCCAGACCCCCCTGGACAGTCAGAGGGGCACTCTGGGCTGCCACATGTATCTTATTTTCATTCCCTGATAAAAAAACCTGTTGTACCTCTGTTAAACGATGACATTACAGCAGGAGGATTTACAACGCATATTTAAGTGGATTTTCAGTTGTGTCCAAGCCATAACCCAGGTAAGGAACAAAAGGAATGGGCAGGTTCAGGACTGGAATTCCCGTGTTGTGCTACCTGCTTTCCAGATCCATGGAAACAAACATTATTTACCTGATTGTCTTCAGTCTAACGAGGCAAAGCCAACAGCAGATGGGAAATGTGGGTCTGAGGGGAGCAGGGGACAACGTGGTGACCACTTGTGTTGAAGTGGAGGAAAACAAAACAATTAAAATACCTGTAAAAAAATAAAATTAATGATTTCTTTTTATGTGTCATCTAACCTATGTGTATGTGTGTGTGTGGGTAAAGGTGCCTGAAATAAAATTTAACTAAGTTTTTTAGGAATAACTTGAAGGGGCTCCTGATGGAAAGATTATAATGGTGTTACTTGACAAATACCCCAATTCAGTTTCTGATGGTGACATTGAAGCATGTTGTATTTTCCAGTACTCCATTCCTTACACATTCTTCATGTTCGTTATCGACTTCTGCTATGCACCTTGTTTATATTGTAGAATTTATAAGCAAGCTTTGCTGTTTAAATGACCCAAGTAATCAGGAAACTGATTATATAAAGATGATGGAAAGAAAAAGCAGAATATATTATTCCCTCTTCGTAAAACTCTGCATGTTCTTTTTAATGATAAATGTCTTTTTGAGTTGAATGTGATTCAGCCTGTGATAAATATGTCAGTGTTTCGATCACACATGGCCAATTTCCCTTGAAAGTCAAGAAAGCAGTGGAGTTTTCTCTCACAAATACTTTTGTCATGTGAAATCCTTTTTTCCTTTTGTTTTTTTTTTTAAACCTGAATACAGCCCAAACTGCTGAATTAGAGACCTATAAAAGAAAACAGAATTCAGTGGACAGGTGTTAACAGTTCAGTTTCATACTGTCTGAACAGAGGAAAATCTCTTCATTCCAGGACAACAAATACCTCAAGGTTTTCAAATTCTTAGTCTGCTGAAGCTCAGCATGAAATCTTGGGAAGGCATCCATGACAGACAGATCCTTTTCCTATTTACAATATGATAAAACACAAATTATTTCATCCAGCCAGGTTGTTGCTGGGTTCTGGGTGTTTGTAGTTGATATTCACATTAATCATTGGGTTTGGCTTTTCCCAGTCTGGGTGAAAAGAATTTGATAGATGTCCAGAGCTGGGATTTATGCAAAAACCCCTCCTCATTGTTTCCAGTTCAGGCAGTTTTGTTGTGGTTCTCAGGAACCAGACAGAGAAGCAGAATAACCAAAGAGAATCTGCAGTGGGAATTTAGAAATTATCAAGGTGAGCTGTTTGGGACAGATCGCAGAGCTGTCACCTCTCAGATAAGGAAATTATATTCTAATTCAAATTTCCAGGAGTGGCTGAGAGGATTTCGAGGCTGGAACTCGATTACTGGGAGTACCTGATGCAATCAGGCCTCTGAATTCCCGTTTTTGTAAGATTTTATAGGAAAGATGCTAAAGATCTTGCAATTTGTACCTGCCCTTGGCTGTTCAGCTGAGAAAGGCAGAGAAAGTGCTGGGATTGATAAGAGGGATTGGGAAAATGAGGGTGATGTGTGTGCTGTGATGGGAAATTGAGGGGATTGTTTCTCTCTGCAGTGGTGCAATCAGGTGTTTTGCAAGGGAGATTCTCAAAAGTAGCATCACTTTTATTGGTTAATTAAACTGCTGTAAAATTGCAGGATGTAACAGCAAATATTTGCTGTCAAATCCTAGTTCTGGGTTTAATACCTCAGAGGACTTCAGACCTTTAGGAAGAGTCCTGCATATAATGTGAAGCTAACGGTGTCTGAAGATTTGATAGTTTTCTATTATTCTGCCAGGATATTTATCTATTTCCCTAGGTAAGTGAGCAGTTTAAAAGCATTGTGGTTTTAGCACAACTAATTTGAGATTTTTTAAAAAATTTTGCTTTCAATATTGCCTTTCTGTCTATTTCTGAAATAATTTCATTTTCCAGACACTATTATGGACAATAGTTAAGTTAACTATTAACTTATTAACTAATATAATATTAATATTATAGTAACTTATTAATGAATATTATTATAATAATATTATAGTAACTTATTAACTAATATAATAATAATATTAACTAATAGTTGAGTCTAGCTGAGCACTCTCTTAACTTGCTTTGAAAAACTTGATTCCTTTTGAGGACATGGTCTAAAATAGGACTAAAATGCTGAAGTCTTGTTGAAACAACTGGATTCCTCTTCCATGAGGGTTTGCAAGGAACCTACAGTGACTTTAGAAGCAACAGCATTTTTTTAATCCCTGTAGCAATATAGTATCCAAATACATTTGCTAATAATTTTGCGTGTGTCAAAAACTATTTCTGTTTCAGTTTTTTGTATTTTGGGGTTTTTTTAAAGTGTTTACCTGGTGTTTTGTAAAGTACATGATTACCCTTGGCTTGTTTTCAAATCTTGCACAGCAGTCAGTCATTTCCCTTCTCTGGCTCTTGGGCAGTGTTTGCAGCTTGCTCTTTGATATTCTTTTCTGTCTGTACCCCTTTAATGTGGCAGTGGTAATAGGTTCTGAACAGGAGTAAGTGGTGGAAATCCATTTTGCAAGATTTGTAGCACAATGGGAGATGATCTCTGCTAATCATGAAGGACCACACTGCAGATAATTTTGTTCACCAGGGGTGACTATTTATTTTCAGTCTCGGAGTGGCTGGAGCTGTTTATCATTTTTAACATGTTTCTATCATAGCACTGCTCTCCTGCTGTTGGGCTGACAGACCAAATTGAGGACTCCCCAGATTTTTTGCATTTAGAGTAAATTCAAAAGGAAAGCAGCAGAAAGGTTTCTGTAGCTGCTCATGAAAAGTTGTCTGCAAATAAACCATGCCCTTATAAAAAATAATCTCTAAAATTAAAGAGACTTGAGCCTTTAAGCCTATAAAAAATATTTAAAAGAAGAGTTACAGAATTTATGGAATACATCCTTGATGTACTTGAAACCACTCTTTGACATTCTTTAACTAAAAATATCAAACTCTCCACCTCCCGGAATGGAGTTTGTTATATAGTGCAAATCAATGCATTTTTACTCATCACTACATCATTCTGCACTAACTGCTCAGAGTATTTGAGGCCATTTTTTGTCACTGCTTGTGGGAATTAAATGGAGTTCCAGACACAAAAAGTTGACCCTGGCATGGATGGATTTTGTCCGAGCTGCAAATACAATTATCCTTTCTGCATCAAGAAGGAAATTCACCAGTGCCCTGTGCAGATGGCAAGGCAGCATCTCTTCACAGCAATTTAATGAAATGTATTTGTCCCAAATTCCATTTATTTGTTCAACCCATCTTGGTTTAAGAGAAGAACCTCCCCGTGTAAAGACCTGTGTGTGCTGACACATTACACAACCTTGAATTTCAATGGCAATATGATTTCTGTACGGCAAAATCACTGATCTACGCACTAAAATACTGAGAATAGGAAATGCAACATTTACCCGCTTGACGTTTCAAAAAGAAGTTTCCCTTTTTGTAATTACTAAATTAGTAATCTCAGATTTACACTTTACTGCTAATTGCAGCAGTGTTTTCTTTCCCTGCACCACGTTTGTCCACACACAAGTAAATCTCCCAAAACATCAGTTTTTGGGGAGTTGCTTGGTGCTTGGCATTTCCTGGTAAATCTTCGATGTTTAATAAAATTCATTTTATGATTAGGTCACCATAATTCCATAAGCACTTTTTGATATTCAATTTCCCTGTCCGCCAATTTAAAAACTGTGTTTTTTCACTTCTTGTTTTACTATTTCTACCCAAAAATAAACAATGCCACCTTTTCATTTCTAGCACTGCCATTTTGTTGCTGAGGTAATGCTGATTTTCAGGGTCTGCTGGGTTAATTTAACACGAAGGAAATGAGTGAGGCACTATCTCACACCACATTCAGTGTACCTGAGACATGGAACAGACCAAACAAAAGGCCATTTTACCAAATTTCAGCTCCTCATCTTGAATTCTGAGGGACTTATTCTGCCTGAAATTTTGATAGGAGTTAAGCAAATATTGAAAAAAGGAAGGAAAAAGCAAAACCACACCCTTCCTGTTGTTCAGCAGAGATTTGTTTGTGTTTCCATAATTGTATAATATATTCAAGCACGCAGAACACTTCTCTGCCAGCCTAAAAGTCTGTATACAACAGGGATTCTTGCTGTCTCTCTGAAATCAGCATCCCCTGTGCTTTCCTTCCACCACCTAACCCAGGGAACTTGGAGATTCTCTTTTCCCCAAGTGCTCACACGCTCTGTTAAGGTTTTTTTATCCATTTTCCCATTTCCTTCCCTGCACAGCGCGTTGGGTCTGTGTCATTTCTGAGCCATTTCCGTGGTGCTCTCTCCATTCTTTCCATGGAGCCGTAGTTGCTGTCTTGGAAATCAGATCCTTTTTAGAATGCTGTGCCTAGCTGCAAAGTTTTAATGGGTATTTGGTGATTCTTGCATTCATCCAGCAGCTGGAGCCAGGTCCACGGGGTGTTTTGTGACTGGGGGCAGAGATAGAAAACAGGCTGCTGGACAGGAATCAAACACTTCCCTTTCTGTCCTGGCTGTTCCAATCAGGAGCAAAAGCAACATCTTACGTTGTCTACTGAGCAAACTGCACAATAGCCCCAGCCTGTGAAGTAAAGCCTCACAATGGGTTTTTCTTAAAAAGGAGCCCCTAGACCTGAGCTACAGAATATATTTGCTGCCATCAGATAGGGATTCGTGACTCCTGCCAAGAATACAGGTTACTGAAAAAAAAAACCAGATACCTTAGAAAGGATGAAAACATCCAGAAGTCACAATGATGCTGCAACTCTAAAGCAAGAGAGAGTTCATGTATTCCACACACTTTTGAATAAAATTCAGCACGGATGATAACACATTCAGCTCGTTTCTGAGCATAGGGGAAGAACTGCAATATATTTCCAGTAATCATTGAAACTCTCTCATATAAAGCAATATGTTGGACAAATAGAAGTCTATTTTATACATCATAAATATGTGCTTTAAATATGATCTACACTTGCAAGGTATTTGATGTGGTGAGTGTAGCAAGTAGGTCAGGTGGGCAGTAGAGAGGAATAAGAGCTGAAGCTTTATCTCTTTGAATAATTTGCTGTTGTTTGCTGAACTGGGACATCATAGGTGATAAGCTGTAAAATGAGGTTTCTAGATTAACACTCGGGGCGTTTTATGAAGCAGAGCCTGTGAATCCTCAGAAAAACTTCATTATTGCTTCTGCAGTGTGGGTTTTTATGAGTTTTGATTGATGACTTTTTCATAGGCAAAGGTCACGGCAGGATTCTCATTTAATACTGACAATGGAAGAGAAATCATAAATAAATGAGTGGACTAAAGATCCTCAGATGCTTCAAGAGGTGTTAAAAGTGTTTTGAGTGGTCTTTGCTGCATCCTGTGGTTTTTTAATTCTTGCGAGCTTTGTTTCTCTTACCTCTTTGGTTTTGGTGTGTAAGCTCCCTGATACAAGGGGTTCTGTATTTCGTATTTTTTGGAGCATATTCAGTCCCCTAATAGTGTAAACCACCAAGATATTATTTTAAATTTTCCCTCAAATATCTTTATATAGGAATATATTGCATATTTAGATACATTCCATGCCTTAACATCCACCCGTTTATGTAACTGACCACGTGTGGAGTGCTACCAACTTCTGGAGTGGTGGAATTTCAGGGTGGATGTAGACTCTGGCTCTTGAAATACCCATCAGCTGTTCAGAACTTCCAAAACCACAACTTGCAATCTTCCCTCGTTATCAGCACAATTAGGCAGCGCTGGCATTTTAAACTGGGCTGTCAGAGAACACCTTTGTTTGCTGAAGCAAAAATAATAATAGTTCCTGGATTTTTTTGGCTTTTACCTCGGGAGAAGACAGATGCTGTGGGAGTGGAGATCAGCTTTATTTGGATAATCTTGTGTAAATGTAGAGCCACAAAGTCATTTCCAGCCTTTTGTGTGTTCGCCTTCATCTGCAGCCAAATGTCCTGCCCAGAGCAGGTGAAATTTCTGCCTCTCTGTTCCACTCGGGTGGGAGGCAGAGGGACAGTTTTTGCTGTTGGAGATGGATGCTTCACTTGTTCACAGGAGGAGAAAAAATTTCCAATCATTCTGCACCACTGGAGTCTGGCATGAGCTGCTGAGGAAAAGGAGGATAAATGTCATCAGAAAAAAGGCAGATGTGAGGGTGCTCTCCATTGTGGGAGCTCACTAAAACAGGTGGCTGAAAAGCTCAAAATGACAACCTAAAAGGGAGACAATTTAGAATTTGCCTTGTTTTAAATACCTATTATGATTAATTTTGCACAACTGACAAATATTGTTTTTCCAAACCTTTTGCATTTGGAATTCATTTAGTCATAATAGTCTCAAGGTATGTAATTGTTTATTTTCTTTTCAGTGCAGTTTTTTTCATTCTTTGGAGATTATATATTGTGATTATATGTTAAATGCTGTCACAAAATTATTTTGGAATAGCTGCTGCCACAAACAAAAATAAATAAATTCAATTCCATGGCAACACAACTTTTCCCATCTTCCGTGCTTCTTGTGGAGAAGGCTCGGAGAATGTGGGTGAGTGGTTCCGGAGAAAAACCCTCAAACAAACTACATCTGATTTTGCTGCTTCTTTCTGGTTTTCACTGTCCTACCAAGTGTAGTGATTGTTATTTCTCCTGTGCCCAAGTCTTCCACCACGTGCTGTTGCTAAGGAACAGGGCTGTTGTAAGTGATCCAGAAAAAAGAACAAATCCCTGGTAAAGTCACTATCACAAATCAGGGCCTATCTGCATGGTATCAGGATTTTTTTTTCATTAAATGCCCCAATCAGAAATTTAACTTTCATTTTATGTGCTCTGGATACAGCAGGAGATGGAGTCTATAATGTTGAGTGTTTGGAAGATCCCAACTGAACCCATTTTAGTGAAGACTCCAATGAAAAACCCCTGGCACTCCTTAAAGAGCTCAAATCTCTCTGCTGGGGAAGCAAAGCCTTGCAAGGAAGGAACAGAGCCCTGGAACTCTGGCAATGACTGAGGCTTCTTGGCTGAAGCAAAATAAAATAGTCCAAAACGACCTGAACCTTGAGAAAAATTGGACAAAGTGATATTTGAAAAAAAACAAAAAATATTTTGGTTCAAGCTGAATGATTTGATTTTTTTTTTCTTTCCAGATTAAAATAAGAGCTTGGTGTCACAACAAAATAACACAAAAGGAAAACAGCACACGATGAAAAGATAGGAAATATGCTCTTCCAGGTAAATCTCCTTGACAGATTTGCCATTAATTAGCCAAGAAAAAAATGGTTTAGTGTGAAATTAATTTCTAATTAAACAAGTACTACCCTGAAGCATCCGCTGAATGAGGGGGCCTAGTCCTTAGAAATCTTCCAAATGCTCACTCCTAAATCCTCATTTTGTGGCTTAGCATGTGGATGGCAGCGATGCTTTTTGGAGCCAAAAATGATGTCAGTGATTTCTGCAGAGAGCTCGATGACAGAATTCCATAATATTTCCTAAGCTATGGATGATAAATTACAGTATTCATGTACTAATGGAATTTTGTAGCATTTCTATAAAGCATCTTTGAAAGCTTTTTTGCTTTAATTTCTGTTTGACTTTGAGTGAGCCTGAACTGTGTGCAGTGAAAAGGAATAGAGTGTGTACAGATGAAACTAATTAAGTCCTGACTGTCACTCTTCATCTTGAGGCCCCGATTTTAGCTTGCTGTCTCCACTTTGATTATTAAAACACGTATGGTAGTTCTCACCCCACGCTACCTGGGAGTGTTACTAATTAGGTGTCAGGATGTCAGTGATTAATGTAAAATCATGAATAAATTACAAATAAAAGCCATGCACGTGTGCAGAGCCACCTAACTGTTTAGAATGCTCTGCAGCACAGGGTACACCCGTGACAACCCCTCCTGACCTTTGGGTTGGAGTCTTGTGCCTGGAATTTCACTGATTGATGAGCTAGGTGATAATAGTCAAGTCAGAGCCACAGCTGGATATCTCATTTGTCACAACAAAAGGCATTTCCAGCTGTCGTTATGCAACAGATTGGATCTACTTTTTGGTCCTGTGACTATTTGTCATTCATCATTTGTGTAATGGGGGAAAATATGATTAAGGTTGTAGTCCCAAATGCTGGTTAAGGCTTAATCATGATGAACACAAACACGTAAATAATAGAGATTGGTCTTGGGAAATTGTGAATTCTTGCTTAAATGTGCCTACCTACTCTTTTTTTTTTTTTAATTGATGTTTTTTCTTCATAGAAAGGAGGCTACAGGCATCAAATTAAATGTGGTGAGAGATGGACAGAACACAGCTGTGATCATTCCTGGTACACCTGAAGCAGAAGGAGTAACTCAGGGAAGAAGCTGCCACCAGTCCTGAGGTAGGTGCACCCTGGGCTTTCTGGGTGTCCTGCAGAGCTCTTGACCTGCACCCGGGTGCAGTGGCACTGACTGAAGCCTGGACTGAAATAAAAGATGGGCAGGACTGCAGGTCCTTTAAAAGCCTTTATTAAAAGTGGTCAGCTTGGGTTGGGTGCCCGGCAGGCTGCACACACCCCCGCTGCTTCCAGCTTTGGCGTGGGGGAGGAGGAATTCGGTTCTGGCACTCAAGGCAGCAAAATCCAGCCTTCTTTCCTCACAGGGAGTGGCCAGG
>VYXC01010992.1:0-14471 GCA_013397175.1 Platysteira castanea
CCCACTGACCTCCTCCCCCTTGGGGATGCGCCGGCTGGAGATGATGATGATCTTGTCCTCCTTGTCGAAGGTCACGACTTCGGCCACGCAGTTCGGGGCACACGAGTGGTTGATGTACCTGGGGGATGAGGAGGGTCAGCACCAAGCCGAGGGCAGGACAGACGGACGTCATGGCTCCCTCTGGGGGTGTCCCACCTCCCCAAAACTCCCCGTGCTCACCTGGCCGGGCCCCCCGTCAGCGTGGCGTCAATGACGTGCTCGTTGTTGATGCGGAACATGTAAATGCCACGGTTCTGCCACGGAGGAGGAGTGGGGGTTGAGGTCCCCATATCCCACCTGATTCGACGCCCACCACCCCACGTCCCACTGGAGACCCTCAAATCCCATACAAGTCCCTGCATGTCCCACCTGAGTCACTCCATGTCCCACCAGAGCTCCCAACATCCCACCTGAGACCACCCATGTCCCACCAGAACCCTTAATACCCCTCCCAAGTCCCTCCACATCGCACCTGAGTCCACCCGTGTCCTGCCAGAGCCTTCAGCACCCCACCCAAGTCCACCCACATCCCACCTGAGTCCCCAACATCCCACCTGGCTCCCCCATGTCCTCCTCAAAGTCCCTCCACGTTCCACCAGAGTCCCCAACACGCCACCCAAGTCCCTCCACACCTTGCCCGAGTCCTCACCCAGCCCCCAGCATCCCACCAGAGCCCCACCTGCTCCTCGTAGATCTTCTCCCGTCGGTTGGCCACCTCGTTGCGGATGATGGTGCCGATGTACTCGATGACCATCGTGTGCTTCTCGATGTCCTTGGCCGCGTAGAGCCCCAGCCCCTGGATGCGGGAGCGCGCCAGGTACACGTTGTTCTTCCACTCCGTCTTCAGGCGCCGGTACTGGGAGGACTTGGAGTGCACGAACTGCTTGCTGTAGGGCGTGTTGGTCTCGCCCGTGAACGTGCTCTGGTAGGCCTTGGACATGCTTGTGCTGTTCAGGGTGTGAGGCCTTCCAGGGGGGGAACGAGAAGGGTTAGAGCTGAGGGATCTCCAGGGATCCCAGCTCTCCCCGTGGATCCCAGCTCTCCCAGTGAATTACCGCTTGTAGTGGGTGAGGATCTTGGGCTCGGAGCGGGCGCAGCCGGTGGGATTGATCATCAGTGGCAGCTCCATCAGGGGATGGCGCCCGTAGCGGAACAGGTAGTTCTGGCAGCTCTCGACGCCCGGCAGCTGCAGAGGGGGACACGGAAGGACCGGGGGGTCAAGAGGCAGCACCAGCACAGCTGCCGGGCCCTTCCCCAGCAGGGTGGATCCCCAGTATGGAGGAGAGACCCCCACCCGCCGCGGGACCCACCGACTCGGCGATGCGCAGCACCGCGTGCACCGTGAGGCCGAAGAGCTCCTCGCCCTTCAGGTACTCGGGGAAGAGCCGCAGCATGTCGGCCTCCTTCCTCATCATCGCCACTGGCTCGATGATCCGGTTCCAGACAGCTGCCAAGGGAAGGGAGAACCACAGAGTTAACGAGGCTGGGAAAGACCTCCAAGATCATCGAGTCCAAGTGACCGATCACCACCTTGTCACCAGGGCAGAGCACTGAGCGCCATCGAGATGGGGACCCAGTGGGGACCTCAAGCCACCTTCCACTGCCCCGCTGCCTGGTGTGGCTCAGCCACTGGGACAAAGGCCAGACACCGGCATCTCCCAACTCCTTACCTTGCGGCGAGGAGTCAGAGAAGATAAGATCCTCCAGGCCCTGCTCGATGACCTGCACGACGAACTCGGGGCGCCCGTTGTTCTCGCAGATGGTGCAGCGGTAGCAGCAGCGGCGGTTGTTGGTCCGCAGGCTCCAGTAGATGCGCGTGGCCTCGTAGCCCACGGGGTAGAGGGCCGTGACGCTGTGGAAATCGGCCATCTGGTGCGGCAGCAGCTGCCCGATGGCGTGGAAGACCAACCCGCCCACACGGAACATGTGGAGCCGCTCCCCGCGCTGGATGATGCTGGCGATCTGCTTCACCTCGTCCCGCTCGATGTAGACGCGGCGGAACACGGTGAAGCTGCTGAGCTCCTGCTCGCAGGGCCCCTTCAGCTTGTGCAGGGGGCACAGCATGGTCTTGTCCTTGAAGAACATGCACTTGGCGCGGATGGCGCAGGCGAAGTGGTACACGCTGGGGCAGCGGATGCGGTTGCAGCTGTTGGTGGCGCCCGTTTTCTGGCACAGGGAGCACTTGGTGAGCAGCCCGCGGTGCAGGGCCACCTCCACGTTGATCAGGGCCCCTCCCTGCGTCTCGTACACCTCGGTGGACCACAGGGCGCAGTTCAGGTGGACCCAGAGGTCGAGGTCGAGGTTGAGCAGGCGGGCCGGCCCGTCCGTGGCCCCGTCGCCCTCCTCGTGACAGAAGCAGCACTTGCGCAGGTCCTGCGGCACCTTTTCGGGGCGCAGCGTGGTGCCCAGCTTGTCGATGAACTCGGCGATCTCCTTGTCGCCGTCGCGCTTGGCCCCCCCTTTCTGGATGGTGACGAGGAAGCGCAGCCGTTTCCAGCGCACCCCCTTCCACTTCTTCAGCCGCGGCCTCGCCTCGTCCCCGTCCTCTGGAGGCCGCGAGCGCGGCTTGAAACGGGGCGGCGAGTGGGGGGCTGCGGCCCCTTCCTCCTGGGGGGCCGGCGAGGGGGCCGGCGGCAGCGGCGACAACGGGGCTGGGGCTGCCTCGTGGGGCGCCTCGGGGTCGGGGACCCTGGTGGGCTCAGCGGGGCTGGATGGGGAGGGAACGGAGGGGGACAGCGGGGGAGAGGGCTCCTGGGGCAGGACAGAGAGCTGCCGCACGTCCAGGTTGGAGACGTTGTTGACGTAGCAGTGGTGAAGGGTCTTCTCGGGAGCGGGGCTCTCCTGTGGCACGGGGAGGGGGGGCACGGGTCAGAGCATTGCAGGGTTGGGGACCCCCAACCTTCAGGGAGGGGTCCTTGGCCCTGCAGGGGCCCTGCAAGGACCCCTGAGCAACCCATACGCCCCCAACCCTGCAAGGACCTCCTGGACTCCTTCCCGGGAGACTGACCACCACCCCATGGGGAAAACTCGGCCCCCCAAAAAACTCCCTGCAACTACAGGGTGACCCTACAGGGACCACCACGCACCAAAGAGCCCCCACAGCCACAGCCCTATAGGTACCCCAATACCCCCCTGCCAGGCTCCCAGCCCCGGGGGGATCCCTGCACGCCTCTGACCTGTCTGAGCAGCGTCAGCAGGTCCAGCTCGCCCTTGAGGCTGTACCCCGGCAGCACCGCGTCGAACTGCTTCAGCCACTCGGAGCTGCTGTCCGGCACCTTCCCAGCCAGCGCCTTCTCCTTCCCTCCGAGCATTCCTGGGAGAGGCACGGACAGCCCGTCATGGGGGTCCCAGCCCGGGGACACGGGGGGCCACGGGGACAAGGTGAACACTCACCAGCCATATCGGTCTCCACCTTCTTGGCCTCAACCACGGCTGCTCGCACGGGGCCGTCGGGGAACAGCACCTCGTAGGAGCTGGGGATCTTCATGCTCAGCAGCTCGGCCATGGCCACCATCACCCCGTTGAGGTTCTAGGTGAGAGGAGGGCAGGATGGGCCCAGGGCGCCTCGGGTGCCACTGTGTCGGGTCACTGCTGGGACCTCGAGGGTCTTGAATCCCCCCATCCCCTCGCTCACCTTGGCGGCCGCTGCAGACACCGTCAGCATCACGGAGACCTCGCTGCTCTTGCCCTTCTCCCACGGGGCTCCTGGGCCCGCTGCCCCCACCTTCCCTGGGGGAGCCCCAAAGGGCTCTGCGACCTCGTAGGGTTTTGTGTCAGGGAACACTGGTGTGGGGAGAGGGGGGTCAGAGCCAGGGTCAGACCTGTGCAGACCCAGCCCCACCGACCGCCAGCCATGAGCCCCCCCAGCTGCCCCAGATCTCTGTAGGGAATCCCCCACCCTGCAGATCCCTTTCCCTCACAGCCCACACTTCCCAAGGACCCTTCCCCTGGCTCCCTCAAACCCCTCCTAGACCAGGAACCCCCTCCTGCCCCATCCATATCCTTTCCTACCTGACACCCATACTTCAGACCCTCTCTCTGGTCTGCACATCCCACAGACCCCTCCTGCCCAGTCCACATGGACCACAGACCCCTCCAGCCCATCCCACCTGGGATACTGGCCCGGGGGATGATGGGGATGATGGGGGACAGCACACGCTCCTCCAGCTCTGGCTTGGCCTCGCTGAGAAGCGGGAAGCGGAGCAGCTCCTCGCCCAGGACGCTCTCGGGGGATGAAGCAGGCACGATGCTGTCGGGGGAGTCGCTCTCGTCGTCGCTCTCCATCCTGTGGGGATGGACATGTCAGGGGCTGGCGTCACCTGCAGAGGGCTGGTGTCACTTGTGGGGCGTCACCACAGAGGGGGTCTCACCTGACGTCCTCGGTCTGGTTGTGCGGAGGGGTGGGCAGTGCTGCCAGCAGGTCCAGGCTCTTCACCTCCACGGCCGGTGCATCTGCACAGAAGTGATGGGTGTCATGGGGAAGGGGGTGACAGGCGGCAGCAGGGACTCCGTGCCACCCCTGTGCCAGCCAGGCTCACCTTTCTGGCCGTGGGGCTCGCGGGCCGCATCGGCATCCTTGGGCTGCTCCCCCAGCTCTTCAGGGGCCGTGACGCCGTTCACCATCTTCTGCTGCACGGAGGGAGGGGGCGTGGGGGGCAGCGAGGAGGGCGGCGTGGGTGGGTTGCTGAGGTTGTTCTGGGGGGAGACGGTGGGGTGAGAACAGCAGGATGGTCCAGGACCCCCGGATAAGGGGGACGCCAGGGAACAACCCCCCCTCTCACCTTGGTGAGCAGCTGGGAGTAGTAGTCGGGGACGCTGTCGAGCACGGCGCTGCCGAAGGCGCCCCGCAGCTGGCTCTTGCCGTTGATGGGGCTGCTGCCAAAGGGCGCGAAGAGGCTGAAGTTGGCCATGATGGTCGGCTCCGTCAGCGGCAGCAGCGACAGCTCCTGGGGACAGAGCGGTGAGGGAGGGACAGGCCCACAGGCAGCCCCCTGCCACGCCCCGGCCCGCAGCCATACCTGCTTCAGCTGCTTCATGAGGGCCTCGCCAGGACGCAGCCCCTCGTCCTTCCGCAGCTTCTTGCGGGACGCTGGGATCCGCTCGTTGCCTTTCTGCACCCGCTTAGGCTTGGTGGGCGCTGGCTTCCTGGTGATGGAGGGGTCCTGGGGAGGGAGAAGGGGGCGTGAGCCGTGCCAGCGCAGCCCCTCGCCCATTGCACCCCCAGCCCAGCCCGTCCTGCTCACCTCCCGGCCCAGCAGCAGGGACTGCGGCCGCGGCTCTGTCCCGGTGCTCCGGTTCTCCATGTGCCCATTGAGCTCGCCCGGGCTCTGCGCTGAGAGCTGCACGTTCTTGGCCCGCAGTAACTTCTGCAGCAGCAGGTGCCCGGCCTCGGAGCGCCCACCTGGGGCCAGCAGGCTGTTGGCTTGGCTGTCCCCAGGGTCCCCGTTGGCCTCTGGTTTCGCTGTCTCGTCTCCATCCAGCTCACACTGTGCCACTGCCGCTGCCTCTTCCTTCGGCTCCTGCTTCACCAGCACCTGGGGGCCTTCGCCTGCTGCAGGGGTCCCCTCTGGCACAGCCCCGTTGATGTGGGTCTCACCAGGGTCCGCTGGGTCCACCCCAGGCGCCTCGGGGTCCCAGGGGCCGTGTGCTGGCTCAGGGAGGGCACCGCCGGGCGTGGGGGTCAGCCCCGGCTCCGTGGGCGCTGCAGGGCTGGGGGCCAAGGCCGGGATTCCCGGTGACGTCTTCTTTGGCTCTTGGGGGCTCTGCTCGGGGCTGGCCAGGTGCTGGGGGGCACAGCCCAGGGGCGAGGGGGCTGGTGGCGTGGGGAGGCGGATGAGGCCGGGCTGGGGGCCACGGGCAGCCAGGGCTGCCTGGACCAGCTCAGCCAGGGGCTGCTGGGGGGGCTGCCCGGGCAGCGCCCGCCCCGGCTCGGTGGCAGAGCTGCTCTGTGCCTCTGCTGGGGCACCCGGCCGGGGCTGGAAAAGGGACCCCATGGGACGAGGGGGCTGGCGGCTGGCAGGCAAGCTGTAGTCTGGGGCCTGCCCGGGGAAGGGGCCAGGGGTCCGTAGCGCCTGGTTCTGCTGCAGCAGGCTCTGCTGGTGCCGCTGCACCAGGAGGGCCTGGAGCTGCTGCTGCTGCTGCGGCGTCAGATGCCGCAGCTGCGGGTTCTTGGCCAGGACACCCTGGAGCTGCGCCCGGATCTGGCCCATCACCGGCCCCGGCACCTGTCCCAGGAGACCCGGGGCGAGAGTGCCCGTGCCCGCTGCCGGCCCTACTTTGTGCTGAACAGGGCTCTGGAGCCGCGGGGGCTGCGGCTGCCCTGGCAGGGCCCCTGCCAGCCCCTTGCCCGGCTGCTCCGGGGGCCGCGGTGCCGGCACCATGGCCTGTGCCAGGCCTGTCCCACAGCCCAGCGGCTGCTCCGCCACCCCGGCCGTGTCCCCGTGCTGCTGGGACAGCTCGGGGTGCACAGCCCCAGGGCTCTGCAGCGGCGGGGCGAGCAGGGCGCCTGGCTGCCCGGGGGCTGCCCGCAGGGCGCCCGGCTGCGGGGAGGTCAAGAGGAGCTGCTGGCTCTGCCCCAGCTCAGCCTGGTGCTTGGGGGGGGCCGGGGGCTCCGGGCCCCCCAGCCCCGAGGGGTTGAGGGCTCCCTGCTGCTCCCCGTGCAGCTGCCCCCCGCTCTCGCCGCCGCCCTCAGCGTGCAGGGCGCTGCCGTCCATCCCCGCGGGCTGGTCCTTGGCAGCCAGGACCGCCGGGGCCGGCTGCATTCCCTGACTCAGGTGCAGCACAGAGGGGGCCTGGCCCCCCGCCCCGTGCTGCGGAAAGTGCTGGATCAAGGGCTGCCCCTGGCCCAGCCCCAGGAGACCCGGCTGGGCAGCCGCTGAGTTCTGCTGCTGCTGCTGCTGCTGCTGCGGGGCCAGCAGTGCCCGAGACTGCCCCAGCTGCTGGGAGAGCACGAGCCGGTGGCTCAGCATCCCCGGAGTCTGCGGCGTCAGCTGGGGCGAGCCCAGCACCCGCTGCTGGTGGGGGGCCAGGACAACCTGGCGCTGGGGCTGGGGGTGGCCCAGCACGGGCTGGTGCTGCAGCCCTGGCGCGTGGCCCAGCACGCCCGGCTGCTGCTGGGGCGAGAGCTGCTGCACCAGGAGGCTCTGCTGGCTGCCCAGCAGCCCTGGCTGCTTCGGCACCATGGGCTGAGCCCCTGCGCCGGGCTGTGGGGCTGGGGGCTGCTGCTGCTGCTGCTGCCCCAGCAGGCCGGGCTGCCCCGGCACGGCTGTCGGCTGCATTGGGGCCTGGCCCAGCACACCCGGCTGCTGCATGGATGCCTGGCCCATCATGCCTGGCTGCTGCAGCGACGTCGGGGCCAGCACACCTGCCTGCTGCATTGACGCTTGTCCCATCACACCTGGCTGCTGCATGGACGTCTGGGCCATGATGCTCTGTGGCTGCATCGAGCTCTGTCCTATCACACCCGGCTGTTGCATGGACGCCTGAGCCATCACACCCTGTTGCTGCATCGACGCCTGTCCCATCACACCTGGCTGCTGCATGGACGCCTGCGCCATCACACCCGGCTGCTGCAGAGACACTTGGCCCATCACACCCGGCTGCTGCATGGAGCTCTGACCCATCACGCCCTGCTGCTGCTGCATCGATGCTTGTGCCATGACGCCCGACTGCTGCAGCGACGTCTGTCCCATCACACCCGATTGCTGCATGGCTGCCTGTCCCATCACACCTGATTGCTGCATGGCTGCCTGTCCCATCACACCCGGCTGCTGCAGTGACGTCTGGCCCATCATGCCCTGTTGCTGCATGGCTGCCTGGCCCATCACACCCGGCTGCTGCAGTGACGTCTGGCCCCTCATGCCCCGTTGCTGCATGGCCGCCTGTCCCATCACACCCGGCTGCTGCAGCGACGTCTGGCCCATCACGCCCGGCTGCTGCTGCTGCTGCAGTGACACCTGTCCCAGCATGTTCTGCTGCTGCAGTTTCTGCGCCAGCTGCATCCTCTGGAGCTGCCGCTCCTGCATCAGGCGGCTGTCGGCAGCCAGCCCACGCAGCGCGGGGTTCCCACTGAAGAAGGCGCCGGAGGAGCCGGGTCCCGGGGCGTTCCCCACGGGCTGCTGCCCCATGAAGGACAGGCCCTGCTGCACGGCCATGGACACGCCGCCCTGGGGCAGGCGCAGCCCCCCGGGCTGGCCCGGCTGCTGCGCCAGGCCCTGCGCTCCCACCACGGCCCCCCCGGGCTGCTGCACGCCGTGTGCCGAGAGGAGCTGCCCCGGGAGCTTGGACATGAGGCGGGGGCTCTGCGAGGGGCTCAGGGCCATCACGGCCGAGGCCTGGTGCTGGTGCTGCTGCTGCTGCTTGTTGCGGTACTCAGCCATGAGGTTGGTGTGCTCCTTCTGCTGCTTCCGCACCTGATGGGGACAGCAGGGCATCAGTGCCAGGAATGGCATGGCATCAGTGCCAGGAATGGCAGGGCATCAGTGCCAGGAATGGCATGGCATCAGTGCCAGAGACAGGGGGGACAACACAGCACTGGGGACAGTGGGGCATCAGCACCAAGAATGGCAGACAGCAGCGCCAGAAACGGCCCAGCCTCAGCACTGGGAGTGGCACGGCTTTACTGCCAGGGACAGGGGGACATCGCACCAGAAATGGCACAGCATTAGTGCTGAGGACAGCGGGGCATCAGCACTGTGGACAGCAGGGCTTTAGTGCCAGGAATGGCAGAGCATAAGTGCCAGAACAGCAGGGCATTAGCACCAGGAATAGTGGGACATCAGCACCAGGAATGGCACAGCAGCAGTGCCAGAAACGGCCCAGCCTCAGCACTGGGCATGGCTTTACTGCCAGGGACAGGGGGACANCTGCTTCCGCACCTGATGGGGACAGCAGGGCATCAGTGCCAGGAATGGCATGGCATTAGTGCCAGGAATGGCAGGGCATCAGTGCCAGGGACAGGGGGGACAACACAGCACTGGGAACAGTCGGGCATCAGCACCAGGAATGGCAGACAGCAGCGCCAGAAACGGCCCAGCCTCAGCACTGGGAGTGGCACGGCTTTACTGCCAGGGACAGGGGGACATCGCACCAGAAATGGCACAGCATTAGTGCTGAGGACAGCGGGGCATCAGCACTGTGGACAGCAGGGCTTTAGTGCCAGGAATGGCAGAGCATAAGTGCCAGAACAGCAGGGCATTAGCACCAGGAATAGTGGGACATCAGCACCAGGAATGGCACAGCAGCAGTGCCAGAAACGGCCCAGCCTCAGCACTGGGCATGGCTTTACTGCCAGGGACAGGGGGACATCGCACCAGAAATGGCACAGCGTTGGTGCTGAGGACAGCGGGGCATCAGCACTGTGGACAGCAGGGCTTTAGTGCCAGGAATGGCAGAGCATAAGTGCCAGAACAGCAGGGCATTAGCACCAGGAGTAGTGGGACATCAGCACCAGGAATGGCACAGCAGCAGTGCCAGAAACGGCCCAGCCTCAGCACTGGGCATGGCTTTACTGCCAGGGACAGGGGGACATCGCACCAGAAATGGCACAGCGTTGGTGCTGAGGACAGCGGGGCATCAGCACTGTGGACAGCAGGGCTTTAGTGCCAGGAATGGCAGAGCATAAGTGCCAGAACAGCAGGGCACTAGCACCAGGAATAGTGGGACATCAGCACTGGGAATGGCACAGCAACAGTGCCAGGGACAGCAGGGAATTAACACCAGGACTGGCACAGCATTTAGTGCTGGGGACAGCAGGGTGGTAGAGCCATGAATGCCATGGCACCAGTGCCAGGAATGGCATCATGGACATCACATTTGCACCGGGGATGGCACAGTGTTAAAATCAGGAATAGCGAGGCATCAGCACCGGGGCCGGCACCATGTTATGCCGGGGACATCCCTTTTGCACCGTGAACAGCACAGCACAGGTACTGGGGACATCACGTTTGCACCACAGGGATGAGATGCTCACCTGGTCCAGCTGCTTCTGGATCTTGCTCTGCTGCTCCGTCACCAGCTTCAGCTTCTCGGCGTCGGCCTCGGGGAACTCCCGCCCGGCTTTCTTGGCCGTGCGCTGCTTGGCGCACAGCGCCTTGCGGGACTTGCGGTGCGCCCCGATCTGCTCCTCCAGCACCTTCAGCTGCATCTGCAGCAGCTGCTGCGTGTGGAACAGCCACTCCTCGTACTGCCGCTGGTCGGCCTCGTCTGTGGGGCGGGGAGAGGGCTCGGCTCAGCGGGGACCCCGCGTCAGCAGAGACCTCAGATCGGGGGGGACCCCAGGTCAGCAAGGAGCCCGGCTCAGTGGGGACCCCAGGTCAGCAAGGAGCCCGGGTCAGTGAGGACCCCGGTGCCCAGGGGCAGGGTGAACACCACCCCTGCTGTGCCAGTACTCACTGATGACGCCCTGTGCGAAGGTGGGTGGGTTGGGGCGAGCCTGGGTCGGGTCTGTGCCGCTCCGCTCCTGGCAGAAAGGGCAGGGCAGCATTAGGGACACACGCTGTGGATTTCTGTCCTCTTGCCACAGCCCACACCCCCTCAGAGAGCCACTGGCCGGAGTAGTTCTGGCCTGGCAGCCCCAAGAGACCCCTGCAGCCCCTCTGGACACCCCACTCACCTGCCCACTCCCTGCCAGTAGGTGATTCTGCATCTCGGAGACAGCCGGGCCCCCCGAGAGCCGCTGGGCCAGCAGGGAAACCTGTTGCCTTTGGGGGACACACGGAGATGTGGGGTGTGAGCCGGAGCCAAGGCAACCTGCCTGCCCCACCCTGTGCCCCCTGGATCCCCCATTCCTCTTACCTGTTCATGCCTGGGGCCACCCCGATGCTGCCCTGAGCCATCACCTTCTTGATGCCCTTCAGTGCCACCATCTTGGCCTTGGCAATGGGGTCCATGATGTCCTCAGCCGCAAACTTGTCCAGGTCTGCTGGGACAGAGAGCACAGCACACTCAGCCCTATGCCCCCCACCCCAAAAGGGCCCCGTGCTCCCCCAAAACCCGCAGTCCCCACCTGTGTCCGGGAAGAAGCTGTTGGCCAGCTGCTGCTGCATGACGAGCTGGGGGGGCTTCAGGCCCAGGGCAGGGGGCTGCACCCCGGCCATCGGCTTCTGCACCAGCACCTGCTGCTGGCTCTGCTGCGGCTGCCCCAGGGCCACCTGCACCCCGTGGGGGGAGGACAGCACGTGGGGCTGCCCAGAGCCCATGCCCATGTGGGGGGCCAGAGCTGGGCCCTGCTGGGGCGCGTTGAGCCGGGGGGGCTGCGGTGGCAGCAGCGGTGGCCGGGCCACCAGCCCCAGCTGGAGGGGTGTCTGTGGGGTGCCCAGACGAGGTGGCTGCCCCTCGGGAGCCTGCCCGGATGCCCCCGTGTGCAGCATGGGGTGTCCCGGGGCCGGGAGGTGGGGGGTGCCACGGGGCAGGTGGGCCGACATCTGCTGCTTCTTCTGCAGCTCCTTCTTCTCGTGCTCCAGGAGGTCCTCGATGAGCAGAGGCAGCTCGCTGGCCACCAACGAGCTCTCCATCTTGTCCAAGTCATCCGCTGGCGAGTGCCGGGCACTGCCCAGCCCCAAGGCTCCGCTGTCCAGCTCGAACTTCTCCAGCAAAGGGTTGCTCTGGCCACCCAGCTGGGCAGCTGCCAGCCCACGGCCAGGGCCGGTGTAGGGGTCCTTCTCCAGCACGGGGACGCCAGTGTGGCCACTGCTGGAGAACTGAGTCAGGCCGAGGCGAGCGGGGCCGGTGCTGGAGCTCAGGAGGGTCTGGCCAGGTTTGACACTCAGCCCCAGGGAGGCAGAGATTTTATCCGTGCTCTGCAGCGCTTCTGACTTGACCGGGAGGCGCTCGGGGCCGGTGGCCGTGAACTGGCAGGGCGAGGTCTTCAGGCAGCCATCCTCCAGCTTGGGCTTGACGTCGGTGGGCAGCGAGCCGGCCTTGGCCTCCGCACCCTGAGCCTTGAAAGCCGGGTCAGGGGGCAACACAGTGCCCGTGGGGCAGGCAGAGAGTCCCAAGCCCATCCCAGACACCAGTCCTTCCTTGGGCACCTCCTGATCCTCCGCAGATGGGGTCACATCTTTGCTGTCCCCAGGGTCGGGGAGCTTCGAGGCGGGCGCTGGCGGCTCCGTCTTGAGCTGGGCCTCGCGCTCAGCCTTCTCGTTGGCCGACTCAACCAGGCGCAGGTGCTCGTTGAAGATGTCCTTCTTGTCACCCGTGTCCAGCTCGGGGTCAGTGTAGGCCAGCAGGTCGAACTCGTCGCCATTCAGCAGGTCATCGAGGTGGGGGTCCGCCGTCTCCAGGCTGTCCAAGTTGTCCAAGTCATCGTCCCCTTTGGCCACATCAGGATCCAGGCTAAGGTTGGCCAAATCGTCATCGTCTTCCAAGTCCTTGTGGGAGCTGAAGTCGTCATCCAAATCAGGCTCCACGGGCACCTCGCAGGGCAGCCGCCCGCCCTCCAGGCTCAGGTGGCTCTTCCCCGGGGCGGGCGCAGGGTCCGGAGCGGGGCCGTCCTTGGGGCCCTCGGGGCGGAGGGCAGCCCCCGAGGACAGCGGGCGCGGGGGGACGTGCTGCAGCTCCAGGGTGGGGGCCGGCAGCGGCGGGGCCGCCTTGGCGTGGGGCTGCTGGTGGCTGTTGCCCATCTCGGCTCCCTGCGGGGACGCGGGCGGCAGCGGCGCCGGAACCTTCTGGGGTGGCAGCGCCTGCATGGGCATGACGGGAGTGCACAGGGCCTGGGGGGTGCCTTCCTCCCCGGGCAGGAAAAAGCGAGGCCGGGGTGCCTGGGGTGCAAAAGGAGACCCCACGACCCCCCCAGGCCCTTTCTGCACGTTGTGTCGCAGCTCGATGAAGGGAGCGCCCAGGGCAGCCGGTGAGGGGGGCACGGCCTCGGCGGGGGTGGGCAGGCGGGTGCCCAGGCTGCCCATGGGGGTCCCGGTGGCCGGGGGGGCGAAGCGGGAGGTGACAGGGAGGCGCAGGGCCGCCACGGCCGCCTGCTGCTGCTGCCGCTGCTGCCAAAGGTGCTGCTGCTGCTGCGACGACGGGAAGACCCCACGGGGGTAGAAGGCCTGGGGGGGCCCCACTGCCGCCCTGGAAGACATCACGGTGTTGGCACCAGCTGGGTACAGCCCCGACCCTCCACGTCCCACCCCCCTCGGGCTGTGCCAAGCACCCAAAAACCCCCAGCCGCGCCATCCCTCCGGAGCGCTCCCCACAAGCTGGGGGCACACGTGCTCCCGGGGCGATCCCTGCTGGCTCCCACCCACGCACGCTGAGCTCATCGCCCGGTCACGGGGCACCCACCGCCCGCTGATGTCCAGCATGGCTGGCGTGGCCGCCGGCGGGGGCCGGGAGAGCCGCTCATCCTGCGCGAAGGCCGCGGGCACCATGACGGAGCCGGGCAGCTTCCCAGCGCCGGCTGCCGTGGCCAGAGTCCCGAGGAGAGCCTTGTCCTGGGAGGAGGAAGGAAGGAAAGAAGTCACCCCTCCGTCAGCAGCGTCCCCGCCCGTGCAGGCCGTGCCCCAGCTCTCCCACCTGTGCTGGCTGGTACGGGGCCATGCCCCGGCTCAGCTCGAAGCTCTGCCCGCCGGCCTCCGGGGCCCAGGCGGCCGGTGAGGAGGAGGCGGCAGCGGCCGCGCTCTCCTTCTCCTGCCGAAGGCTGTTCCGCTGGATTTGCTGGCGGATGAGCAGCTCCCGCAGCCGCTGGCGCTGAGAAGAATCGAGTGTTAGAGCCCAGAGTGGTAAAAGGAGCAAATCCAGCACGACAAACCACACGTGGAGCAGCCATCAATGCCTCCGCAATCCCAGTTTTTCCCTTCCATCCTCCCCCAAACCCAAACGGATACAGCCAGATCCCAGGAGAGACCTCACCTGCCGCTGCTTCTCCAGCTCCGACTGGCTCACGGTGCCAAGAGCCGCGTCCTGGCCGCCAGGCAGCTCCGCCAGGTCCCGGTTCGGGGGTGCCGAGAGCCCCGCGGCCACCTCCTCCCTCTTGTCGGCCGCCAGCCCCAGCGCAGCGCGGGGCAGGAAGGCTCCGGAAGGGTCCTGCTGCTGCGGGGGGGCCGGGGGCTGCGGCGGCAGCACCGACGGGGGCCGCAGCGGCGAGAGGCTGTAGGAGTCGGGGGCGGCAGCGCCGGGGCCCAGCGGGCTGCTGGCCTGGTGGAAGCTGGGGGATGAGGCGTAGGCCGAGCTCTGGGGCTTCCCAGAGCCGTAATGGCTGTTGATCCCGTGGGGCTGGTGGGACGGGGAGCCCTTGAGCGGCTCCGAGACGGCGGGGGGGAAGGTGAAGCGCATGGGGGGCTGGCTGCCCGGGAACACGCTGGCGCCGGGCGAGCGGGCGAAGGGCGGCTGCGGCCCGGCCGGTGCCTTGGCGTGGGGGTCGCCCGCCGGGGTGCCCCCGAAACCTCCGCCGGCCGCCCCCACCGACTTGAACCCCGGCTCCGGCATCTGCGGACGGG
>VYXC01010995.1:0-16450 GCA_013397175.1 Platysteira castanea
ATGGATGGGAGGGGATGGATCCCGGGAATTCAGCGAGGCATGCCCTGATGCCTTGTGACACAGCCCTGCCCCGTGTCCCCACGGAACACCACTTCCCAGGACAATTGATTTTGGAACGGGAGAAAACCTGGGATTATATAACAGCAGCATCCAGCAGCACAGCATAAACATCCCAGAGTTATCCCTGCTCCCACATCCTAATTCTGCCACGAAACAAACAAAACACCTGCTTTCTCCTGGAATATTTTATAAAACTCCCCAGTCACCCAGCAGATCCTGGTGGGAGCAGGGATTCTGCCTGATTTTCCTCCCCTGCTGCCTTGGAGTCACACACAGAAAATCCATCCGCTCCCAATATTGCTCCAGGGCAGCTCCTTTTTTCCAGGCCACTCTCCCGTCACATCCTTGTTTCCCTTGCTCGGTGGCTGATTTTATTTTCAAAAACCAAATTAACCACCCACGCCCATTTGTCCCAAAAAACCCCATGGAAACTGCAGGAAAATTCTGCTCCTGAGCTCCACCGGGGCTGGGATTTTGGTCCTTTCTCAGCTGCCTCCAGAATTTGGGTTTGGGAAGGAAATTCCTCTTGGAATTATGGATAATCCCTTGAATTTGTTTTATTTTCAANCCCATTCTCCACCCATTCCTCCTTCCTTAAGGAAAAATGCTGGAGGTTATTTAGGATTTCACTCCAGCACCCCAATGGGAAAACCCAAAGCTGCCCAAAGTCCAGGAAAATCACCCCAATTTGGGTGGGAAATGCTCCTTTTGATCCAGCTCCCGGCCGTTATCACCTTCCAGTGGATTTGGGTGCTCCTCGGGCCCCCAAACTGGGAATTTGTGGGAGAACAAAGCATTCCTGGCCTGAGATCCAACAAATTTAAAGGCATTTAAAAGCTCAGGGAGCACCCCTGGCTCTGTTACTCCTGAGTTACTCCTTTTAGTAGCGTTTGAGGTGTGGAGATTGGTGGAAAGAGGCCCCGGGAAAAGCAGGACAGACTCATCCACAACCTGGCTTGACCTTTTTTCCACCTTTTTATTCATTCCCACCTTTTTTATCCCACTGGGATTCATCCCTTTGCTGCTCCCAGGCTGCTTTTCCCAGGATTCAGCCTTGACAGGGTTTGAATGTAAAACTCCAACTCTACAACAAAAAGCAGCAAATAAAATCAGTAATAAGCACAGCAGATTGAAAAAACACAAAAGAGGATAAAAATATTATCCCAAATTCAGGAATTTTCACGTTGCAGGGAAAACCAATCCATTCCCACGAAAGATTTGGTAGGCCCTGCTGGAGTTTTGTTTCAAAAGGAATAAAAAATGCCACCAAGGTGGGCAGAGGTCTTTGCTTGCTCCTGATCTGAGGGAAAAATGAGAGAAAAAAAGCCATTTAACTGCAGTAGATGTAAAATCTGCCCTTTTCCCATTAAAACCTGGGAATTGCAGGTGCCTTTGACACCCCCTGGTCTCAGCGAAATGTCAGGGCCTCATGCTGTGCAAAACCAGCAAAAACCAGCGACAGGAATCCTGGAATGAGCTAAATTCCCATTGATTTATTTCCACACAAACCCCGGGAGTGCAGCAGGACAAAAACCGGTGGCAGAAATCTTGGGAAAAGTTAAATTTATATGGATTTGTTTGCCCTCCTCCCACAGACAGAGCAGGCCGAGGCCTGCAGGCCCAGCCCAGCCGGGTGCTGGGAACAATTTCAAGGAACAATTCCTTCCCAATATTCCATGAAATTTTCCCTCCTCCAGCTCCTTCCCACCTTGTTTTCCCAATATTTAAGCCAACCCCTTCGGAATAAACTGGATTTTTACAAAATCTTTACGTTTACCTGTAACAACAACGAAGTTCATCACTGAAGGAACTCCAGGAGTGGCTGCTCCCAGCTCCAGAATTCCCAGAAATAAACCAGGATTTAACCTTGGCTTCACTTATTTCCATTTGGAATTTGGGAGAGGTTTATCCATGTGCCCCCAGGAAGCTTCCCAGCTGTTGGATGTGAGGGAAATTAATTCTTAATATTCCCACTGTTCACTGATTTTCCACTCTCCTGTTGCTTCCCACATTTTCCTCTTTCTTTCCACCAGTATTTTCTCATTTTCCTGGAATTTCTCCTCAAGGAAGATTCTTGTTTAAAGCACGACACAGTTCCGGGAATATTTCTTTAATGGCAATAATTTGGGCCTGAGCAGCAGTTTAGCAGCTGCAGAAAACAAATGGGGTTATTTTAAGCTCAGCTTTGGAGCTGCAGCTCAAGCCTAATTGCATTTTTTAATAAAGCCAATCTCTTATCATACTTGGAGAAATATTTGGATGACTTTCCCAATTCTGAGGCTAATTCCTGCCAGTTTCTTTTGAAAGCTTAATTTCAATTAAGCAGCACTATCCAGCCTGGCATTGCACATCCAAACTCTGGGAGGATCCCCCACCAAAAACTGCTGGAAACATCCAGAAATCTCTGATTTTATCACAGTGCCTCAGTTTCCACTTCTCCAACAGCACAGAAAAACCACCTCTATAAAACTTAAATAATAAAAACAATGAGATATTAGAGGGATAATTAATATTTAAATTAATTAGGAACAAAAGAATGCACGGAAGTGCTGGATTAAATGCAAATTATTCACTCGGTTTAGGAGCAAGGGGAAGAAACCACGGGAAAAAAATCCTTGCACAGATGAATTTGGGGATCTTTATTTGGTCTGGATGCATTTTGTTGGAAAAATAAACGTGGGAGTTCAGACTTAAACTGTTGGGACTCGGTGTCCTCATTAAGCACTAATTGCTCCTGTTTATCTGGCCAGCATTTTTCCGTAGGAGAAGCCTTCCAAAATCCTTCTTCTCTCCTTTAAATCATCCCAGGATTTGTTGGAATAAAGGGAAAGGCTTCAATTCTATTTTGGATTCATTTTGATTTAATCTCGTGACTGAACCAAAATTCTCTGGGCCAAAATTCCAGGAGGAAATTCGAGGTGTTTCTCCAGGAGGAAGCAGCTGTTTCCCTAAAAACAATCCCAGTTGTTAAAGCTCTTCATCAAAGCACCTGATTTGGGACAAAATAATTTTGGGAAAAGAGGATCCTGGCACACAGGGTGACCTTCAGATTTTTTGGGAATAGCCGCCAGTGGGTTTGAACAGGGTAGAGCTCTAAAAACCAGGAAAATGGGATTCAGCAGACTTGGGAATTGTATCCCTCATCCCACCAGAGCTTCCCACCAGTGGGATGGGGTTTGTTTGGAAAAATCCCTTCCACAGCCCCTTAATTCCAAGGGAGCCGGGCTGGGAGAGCTGGGAATGTTCCCCTGGAGAAGGGAAGGATCCAGGGAGAGCTGGGAATGTTCCCCTGGAGAAGGGAAGGATCCAGGGAGAGCTGGGAATGTTCCCCTGGAGAAGGGAAGGATCCAGGGAGAGCTCAGAGCCCCTGGCAGGGCCTGAAGGGGCTCCAGGAGAGCTGGAGAGGGGCTGGGGACAAGGGCTGGAGGGACAGGACCCAGGGAATGGCTTCCACTGCCAGAGGGCAGGGATGGGTGGGATTTTGGGAAGGAATTCCTGGCTGGGAGGGAGGGCAGGAGCTGGCACAGGTTATTCCATGGATGTCCCATCCCTGGCAGTGCCCCAGGCCAGGCTGGATGGGACCTGGAGCAGCCTGGGGTGGTGGGAGCTGTCCCTGCCATGGGACAATCCTCAATGTCCCTTCCAACCCCAGCTCTCCCGGCATTCCAGGAAATCCAAACCCACATTTTTCCCTCTTCCCGCGGGTTTGTGGCCCAGGAAAATCCAGGCCCCAGGGCAGGAGGAGCCTCTCTCTGCTCCTTGCACACCAACACTGCTCACATTCCCAGTTTTCATTTCCTTAGGGTGGGAAATTTCCCAAAATCCCAACATCCCCCACCTGCAGCTCCAGGCTCTTTTGGGATGAGCTTTTAATCCCATTTCCCTGCTCACTGCCGAGCTGGAATGGGGCAACAGGAGCTAAAAGCCCCAGATTACACCGAATTTGGGGGGTTTGGAGCTGTGGAGCCCCAAAAGTGTTGGAATGTGACTCAATCCCACATTTCCCCCCATTCCTGCTCCACCGTATCCCAGTTCTGGGGCTTCCTAGGGAAAAGGGATTTGTGTCCATCTACTCTCCGTGAGGGTTACACAACTCCTCAGCCTCATAAAACCACAATAAACCCTGGAAAATGCTTTTCCTGCCTCCCAGCCCACGGCACAAATCAGATTTCAGGGATAAGATCCAGCCTGCCTTTATGAGGAGAAAGGGCATTAAACCAGGACTAAAATAGGAATCACCTCACCCCGAGCTGGTCCAGGTTTATGGGGAGGAAAGATTGGGATGTGCTTTAAAAGATGCTTCAAGACTCTTCCCTCCAACTCAGACTCTCCAATCCAGCCAAAATTTGGGATCAGCAGCAGGAAGCTGCCCGAGCACACAGACAGGTGAAGCATCTGCCCAAAAAAACCTGCTCAGAGCTGGCAGCATTCCCAAAAGCTGGAATAAATCCTTGGAAAATTGTCAGGCGGGGCACAAAGGGCAGGCAGAGGAAGGAGGAGGAGGTGATAACGAGAAAAATGGGCTTTGTTGGAGCTGAAGAAAGAGGAAACGACACCTGGAGGGCAGCAGGGCTTCCAAATAAACCTGTCCTTGAACAGAATTCCCACGTTTTCCAGCCAGAGCAGCAGGAAAAGCCAGAAAAATGGAATTTTTAAGGTTTAAATATCCAGGGAAGGGCACAAATGTTGTCCCAGAGCAGCTGAGGCTGCCCCTGGATCCCTGGGAATGTCCAAGGCCAGGCTGGACAGGGCTTGGATCACCCTGGGACGGTGAAATGTGTCCCATGGCAGGAGCTGGGGAATTCTGAGCTTTAATATCCCAACCATCCCATGATTCTGTGATCAAGAACTCCCCCACCCCTCTCTGGAATGAAAAGAAATCCTAAAGAAAACGCTGGGAATGGTTCTGGATCCTCAGTTCTGTAATTAACTGTCTGTCGGGCTGAGATAAGGGTGATTAATCCAATTAATAATCGGGAACAGAATCTTTTTACAGATCAGGAAATCGAAATGGAAGGAAAGGTTTTGCCAGGGAGGGAGGGGAGGGCCTGGCACAGATTCCCAGGGAAGATTCCTGGATCCCTGGGAGTATCCCAGGCCAGGCTGGAGCACCGGGATCCTGGGAGGTAAAATCCCTTCCCTGAGGTCCAAATGTCAAATAATTGTTGTTAAATATTCCCTGGGGCGATGCCGAGTGCTCTGGAAAAGCTGAGGAAGTTTGGACAGGGAGGACAAAATCCCGGAAGGATTTGGGCTGGAGGTTTCTGGCTTTGAAGGTGCTCAGAGGAGTCAAACCAGGCTGGAGCTTGGGTCCAAATTGGGGTTTGGCTGCCCCGTAATTGCTGAAAATTTGGGAAATTCATGTCCAGCAGAAGCACCAGGATCTGATTTGTTGGATCTGAAGAGCTCAGGGGTCACCTCCCCATTCAAACGGGGCAGGGCGAACATTCCATGAGGGGGATATTTGGGAATGCCATTAAAAGGAAAACCCCTCTAGGAAGGGAATGGTTTTTAGGTGCACGGGCTGATTTCAAATCCCTTTTTTAGCGAGGAAAAGTCAAATTCTAACCCCGAAAACCAACCCTGATCTGTGCTTTTCTTCCCTCCTAAAGCACTACAGCAGCCAGGGCAAAAATCTGCTTTATTACAGCATCTCCAGCCTGGCCTTTCCTGCTCCTGGGATGGAAATTCTGGAGTGCCAGGAATAAATCTCCATCTCCAGGCAGTGCAGCTCTGAGGGAACCACTCGGGGCTGTGGCTGCTCGGTGCAATATGAAGCTGAATTTACACATTTTTCTGTGTTTTCCCAGCACTGGAAGTGCTAAAGCTGCACAATAAATCAGATCCTGGGAGCAGTGAGGGATTCCTGCTGCTGCTTTTATTCCCAGGCTCCTCTTCCAGAGCATGTGGAGAAAAATTCATTTCAAATCCAAGCTCTGCCTCAGCCTCGTTTTAGACAGCTGGGGAGGAAAAGTGGATTTATCAGCAATAAATGTCTTTCTGTGCTCTGCAGATCTCTTGGCAAACGCCTCTGGCTCGCCTGGGGGTTTGGTTTTGCTGGAAGTGGGGATTCAGGGTGGAAATTCAGCTCCTCCAGGTGGGAAACGAGGAGGGTGGGGAACCTCTGGCCTCGCAGCAACCCCCAAAAATCACCCAGGGTTTGGGTAAAAGGCCCATTCAGGGCGTGAGCTGGACTGGTCAGACTGGGGGGGACTGGTCTGGACACGGAGCTTTTGTCCATCCCAGAATCCCAGGGAGCCGAAATCCCATCCAGTGCCACTCCAGAGGTGAAATTTGGGAATGTGAGCAGTGTTGGTGTGCAAGGAGCAGAGAGAGGCTCCTCCTGCCTTGGGGCCTGGATTTTCCNATTCCCAGCTCTCCCTGGATCCTTCCCCTCTCCCACCCCATCCCAGCTGCATCCCAGACCCATCCCTGCAGGCTCCCAGCTCTCCAGGAAATCGCTGTGGATTTGGGAATGTTTCAGCCCCACACCCCCACTCTGAGCTGCTCCCGGCTCCTGGGGATTATCCGGAATATTCCGCTGCTCTCCCAATGAAAAATTCACTCCTCATTCCTGCTATTTGTTTTTCATCTCCTGTTTTGTCATAAAATAAATTCCACCTCGGGTTCGTCCCCGAGCTCTGCATCTCCAGGGCAGCAGGGGAGATCAATTGGCTTTTCTTCCCGGGAAAAACACCCCAAACCTGCTGAAAAATCCAATTAACTCGGGAAACTTCCTGTCAGTGGAGATGATGGAAGTGGAAAGATGGGAATAAATGCAGCTGGAGAGACGGAGGCTCACAATCCATCACCTTAATGCAAAACTGGCTCCTGGAATTTTCCAGAGTGCTCCGTGCACTCCCCACCCCATAAAAAACGCTCCCTGGCCAAAATCCCACATCCAGGTGGGGTTTTCCAGCTGGGATTTCCCTTCCTCGTGTTTTTACATTGAATAGAAATCCCAAAAAAACCCCAGCCCAGCCGGAATTCCTACGGCAGCTCTGCTCCCACATCCCAAAGCTCACTCGTTCCTTGGATTCAAATCCTGGTTTTATCGCCCCCAAAAGTGCCAAAAGGATTCCTGGGAAGCTGCAGGAGCACCTTGGAGCAGGGCCAGGCAGAGGGAATTGCAGAATTCCCATTTCCCCCAGGTTTTTTGCAGAGGGAGCTGCACTCAGGAAACCTGGGAACAATCCTTTGTTTCCATGGTCCGCTTATCCCTGGGGATTTCCAGCTGCCAAAATTCCAGCAGACACCAAGGATGGTTTAATTAAGTCCAGTTAATTCCCAGTTCCTGGAATAATCCAAGTTTTGTGCAATGCCAGGAGGGCAAAGCAACAATTTCTCACCCACAACAGCTTCCTTAGAGGCTTTAATTCCAGGGAAATCCTAAAGAAACCACCCCAAATTGCTCAAATTTGAAAATCATGGAATATACCGAGCTGGAGGGATCCCACAGGATCATTTTTCCAACTGCTGGCCCTGCACAGACATCCCAACAACCCCACCCTGTGCCTGGGAGCGTTGTCCAAACATTCCCAGCAGGAAAAATCCACCAGGATTTTGTTGGCCCAAACAACCCAGGCTCAGATCTGAAGGAAACCAGGCCGAGCCTAAATTTTGGGATTAATTTACGCAGGGATCAAGGTTTTTACTCCATGCTGGGAGGTTTTTTTGGGAGAGGAGGAACCTCATTCCCTCACCTGCATTCCCAGGGCTCCTCAAAGAGAGGGGAAAACCCATCCAAGAGGGAAACAACCAGCAGGAATATCAGGAAAAGGACACTGCCCCCTAAAAATCCCAATATTGATTTAATTATCCACATCCAAGAGCTCCCACTCCTTCTCTCCCACCCCATTCCCAAGTTCTGAGCACGAATTCCCAGAGCAGACACCTCCACCCACATTTTCCCAGCTTCTGAGAGGGAAAATCTTTTGGGAATATCCCGATTTCAGCTCGGCTGGGAGCCTGGGCTGACTTCCTGTGCTCATTAAAATCAAAAATCTCCAAACGAGAGCAGCTGAGGGGATGGATTCGGATCCACAGCCCTCGGTCCTGGAAGATTGACACCACTGAGGCTCCCAGCATCCATCCCAAAGTATTCCCTGCATCATTTTCCCCTCAGGGGGAAGAAAAAGATGAGGAAAAAAAAAGGGAAATAAGCAGCAGCTCAGCAGTTGTTTTGGGGTTGTGCTCGTTTCACCATTGCCACCTGCTGTGGGTATTTTATGCTCCGTTTCTCCCACTTTTGACCTTTTCCAGGTGGGGAAAAAAAGTCATTTATCTCCTTGGGGAGCGGGAGGTGTTCGGGATGTTTAAGTTTGAAAGACAGGTGTCTGCTTAAGGAGGCAGCAGCCTCCCTTGGAATGGAAAAATGACACTCCCCTCCCTCTGAATTTTATAATTTTGAAATTAAGGGGCTTTCAGGCAAAGATATGGAGNCTGGAGGTCTGGTGGTGGTCAGGGAGCTCTGGTCCTCTGGGAATCCTGTGGGAAGGGCTGTTCCTCTGGGAGTCCGGTGGGAAAAAGCTCTGCCCTGCTGCTCCAAAACCCCAGACTTTATCCAGGTGGGAATGCTTGGGTCCTTCCCCTGGGCAGAGCATCTCCCAATGGGATGGGGAGTGATGGGCAAGGCCTTGCTGGGCCATGGACAGGAGATAATCAGGAGCCAGTTCTCTGTGAGCCATGGGCAAGGCCTTGGTGGGCCATGAACAGGAGATAATCCAGAGGGAGGAAGCAGGGAGCACCCCCCCACCTGCTCTCAGCAGCTCATGAAAATGGTAAAGAATATTTTTTGGGGGAGGGGCCTATCTTACACGATAACCTATGACACGGGATTTGTGTGGGGTGAGGGACACCTCTGGAAATGGGAGAGTGGGAGCAGGAATGGGGCACAAGGAGCTGTGAAATCCCTGCCTTCGTTCCAGCCTAACCCAGGGATCAGCTGCTCCAGGATTCCAGGGAAAAAGGAGGAGAATTGATGGATTCCGATGGATTCAGAGCAGGGATTGTGAGGGATGTGACCCCCCCGCACCCCTGGATTCATTCCCTGTTTTTGGGAGCCAGGATTCCTCCCACAGTTCCACAGAACAAAGCTCCGGAGCTGCCCTGCCTCCCCTTCATCCCCAGTGATGGATTTGATGCCTGAAGCCCAATTTTCTCCTTTTTTTTGGCCTCCTCCCAAGCCAAACCCCAGCCCTGCTGTCGCTTCCCTCATCCCCTCCCAGGAATGATTGCTGAGATCCCGGGATGCTGCCACAGCTCCTTAAAACCTCCCATCCATCTTCCCGAGAGGAAAATGGGAATTTTCCACCCCCTGCAGCCAATCCCCACTCCAAAATTCTATTTATCTTTTATTTATCAGCAGCAGCCGAGCTGCCTCTGCTGAGAAGAGGCTGGAGGGGATCCGTGGGACATCAAAGCCATTCCTGCTTTTCCCACCCCAGCTGCTCCCTCCAGGATATCCCGGAGCTCAGGAAGGAATTTCGGGATGCTGGGGCAGAGCAGAGGAGCTGGAGCTACTCGGCCAATCCAGCAAATCCCAGCTGGATTTCATCCCAGCCACGACAGCTTTGTGTTTTTCCCATTCCCCTTGTAGGAAACTTTTGGGTGTCTCCCTCTGGAGAGGAATTTTAAGGAAGAAAATAGAGTTTTGCTGCCGAAATTCTTCCAGTTTTTCCTTCAGGATGCAGCAGAGGAGGCGAACAAGAAAAATCCTTTTAATGCCTTTTAATTTTCCTGAGGCTCAAAGTTATCACAATCCTTCTGCTGGCGCCTGGATCCTGGAATATTTTGGCCATTCCTGCCTGAATTCCCAGCGGGCAGGGTTAAGGATTTGGCTGGGTTTTTCTGGGATAACCCCAGAGCCTCATTTTACCTCTCTGGGCTCCTGGAATCCCAGTTTTCCTGGCTAAAAAGCCTCCACTCCAACTCTGGCACCCCAAGCAGAGCCCGCTGCTAAAAAGGAATCCCAAACCCTTCATTTTTATAGGATCAAGGTTGGAAAAGAGCCCCAAGATCCCCAAATCCAACCCTGAACCAAAGCCCACCTCTCACCGGAACCATTTAGGCTCAGAATCAGCCCAGGAAAAGGCTGAGGGCCCCCAAAACTCAGAGAGATTTTAATTAGGAGCTAATTAAGGGTGTGAGTGACAGCACAGATGGGAATCAGTGGAGCTGAACCTTCGGAATTCAAACCTCCCAAAAATTCAGCTGCCAGCAGGTGGGAGATAAGGCAGGGGAAGGCAGAGAGGGAAATGAGAACTCAGGACAGCTCAGGGAGCCTGGAATTTTTAGGGATTTGACACAGCCGGGTTTTAGGGAAGAGGAGTCACCCTCAGGAATGGGGATTTTTTAATTATTTCCTGGATTTTGCAGCATTCCACCATTTTTGCTGTGTTTTGTGGCTCAACAAAGCCTCCCACTCCTCCCTCCTGCCTCCCTTGGGGAGAGGAGATTTGGGAATCACCCCGTTCCCAGCTCTCCTCTCCTTGGCCTGGAATTCCCCACATGGATTTTGCTTTTCCTGCCCTCTCTCCCCCTTTGCTGAGGCAGCCTCGGTGTCCAGCCAAATTTGGGATTTTTGGCACTTTGGGAGGGTCCAAGTGTCCATGGGGCTGAGCCACCAGCAGCAAATCATCCCTGGATTTTATCACCTCAATCCATCCTCATTCCCACACGGAAGAGAAGACTTTAAAATCCAGGAAATCACCGGAATCTCCTCCCTGGCCTTCAGCCAAATCCGTATTTCACCTTTCCCTGGGAGCAGGAAGCACCCACGGACCCTTTCCCAGCCCCTCCTGCTCACATTCCCTCTCTGCCATCCCTGGGTTTTGAAGTGGGGCTGCTTTGTGCTGCAGGCAGAGGAAGGAGAAATGTCAGGGATTCATTTTTACGGGAGATGATGGAAAAAATAACACCAGGAAGCAGCCTGGGATATCCTCAGGAATGCAGGAAACATTTAGGGAAGGATCCAGGGAGAGCTCAGAGCCCCTGGCAGGGCCTGAAGGGGCTCCCGGAGAGCTGGAGAGGGGCTGGGGACAAGGGCTGGAGGGACAGGACCCAGGGAATGGCTTCCACTGCCAGAGGGCAGGGATGGGTGGGATTTTGGGAAGGAATTCCTGGCTGGAATGGAATTCCCAGAGCAGCTGTGGCTGCCCCTGGATCCCTGGCAGTGCCCAAGGCCAGGCTGGAGCAGCCTGGGATGGTGGGAGGTGTCCCTGCCATGGCAGAGGGGAACGTGGGATGATTTTAAGGTCTCTCCCAACCCAAACCAGTCTGGAATTCTAGGATTCTGGAATTCTGGAATTCTGGGATTCTGAGATTCCCTGATCTTGCAGCTGCTTCCACCATTCCAGTGTTGATCCACCCCTCCCAAGCCCCCAGCACAGGACAACTCGGAGATCATCAGGACTCCAAATCCCTGCTTTTTGGGAGAAATGATTCCCAAAATGCTCCGGGTGTGGGAAACTTCCTGAACCTGGGCTGTGCTTGGAACTGAGGCTGGGTCTGGAGCCCGTGGGGGGAATTTTAGGAGTTGCTCGTGTTTGTAACTCCTCAGTGAACAGAGCAACCAAAATCAGAGCGACCTGCACGGGAATAACAGACCCTGCCTCTAAAACAGGCCCTGGGAGGGAAAACTGGGAATTTTCATCCCTCTGGGATCTTCTGACCCTCAGGAGGAGTGGAACAAGCCCAGTGCAATTAGTGCTGATCATTTACTGCTCATTAACCACATTTGGGGTTTGTTTAAACCCGGGGTTGTTTAAAGTCTTGGCTGAAAGGTCCCGTCAGGACCGGGCCTCCAGGCTGGGGTGCTTTATCCTGATTTTTGGGAGTTTTTCCTCCCTTGGATGTCCCCCGTCCCTCAGTGGGTGAGCAAAGCAGCTCGGCCTTGGCCCTGATAGGCCGGGATCAGCATCGTGGAATGGTTTGGGATGGGAGGGACTAAAACTCATCCCAGGCTGCTCCAAGCCCCATCCAGCCCGGCTTTGGGCACTTCCAGGGATCCAGGGGCAGCCCAAATTCTCTGGGAATGTGCTGTAGGACAGCCCCGTGCCATTCCCACGGCACGGCCTCCACCTCCTGGGATTCCTGGATGTTTCCCCTCCCTCCTGGCCCAGCCACGGCCTCCTCAGGGCAATAATTGGGAGGGAATTCCGTGGGAAGCCTCTCCCAGCTCAGCTGAGGTGGTTCTGGATTTGTTTGAGCCTCTGGACACTGGGAAGGGGCACCATGGGATCAGCCAGATGTTCCCACTGTTGCCAGAGGCTCTGGAAAAGTGTGGAGGAGGGATTGAGGCCGGCAGGCAGGAGCTGTGGAGACAAGGAGTCCAAAAGCAATCCAGAAGGAGTCCAGAAGGAGTCCAGAAGGAGTCCAGAAGGAGTCCAGAAGGAGTCCAGAAGGAGTCCAGAAGGAGTCCAGAAGGAGTCCAGAAGGAGTCCAGAAGGAGTCCAGAAGGAGTCCAGAAGGAGTCCAGAAGGAGTCCAGAAGGAGTCCAGAAGGAGTCCAGAAGGAGTCCAGAAGGAGTCCAGAAGGAGTCCAGAAGGAGTCCAGAAGGAGTCCAGAAGGAGTCCAGAAGGAGTCCAGAAGGAGTCCAGAAGGAGTCCAGAAGGAGTCCAGAAGGAGTCCAGAAGGAGTCCAGAAGGAGTCCAGAAGGAGTCCAGAAGGAGTCCAGAAGGAGTCCAGAAGGAATCCAGAGGGAACGGCTGCTGTGCCTCATGAGGGCATCAGAGCAATCGAAGCTCCCTCCCTCTGGAAATTCCTGTCAGGTCGGGATTGGGAATGGAACATTGGGAATGGAACATTGGGAATGGAACATTGGGAATGGAATATTGGGAATGGAATATTGGGAATGGAACATTGGGAATGGAACATTGGGAAGGGGCTCACCATAGCCTGTGTTCCCAGGCCTTCCAGCCCCCACACCGTGATTCCATCCCGGCCTCCTTCCTGCAACTCCTCGTTTGTATGGAGCCGGAAATGCTGGAGCTGATCCCAAAGTTCTCCCCCCTCCCGAAATTCTCCCCATTACCAAAATTCTCCCCATTACCAAAATTCACCCCATTCCCGAAATTCTCCCCGCTCCCGTGGCTCCCTGGTGTGCCAGGCTGGGAACGCTCGGGAAACGCCTCCCTCGCTCCATCATGTTTGATCCTGAGGATGATCCCGAGGATGATCCTGAGACATGATCCTGACAAATGATCCTGAGGATGATCCCAAGAATGATCCCAAGAAATGATCCCGAGAATGATCCCAAGAAATGATCCTGAGAAATGATCCCAAGAAATGATCCCAAAGATGATCCCGAGAATGATCCCGAGAAATGATCCGAGGATNGAACATTGGGAATGGAACATTGGGAAGGGGCTCACCATAGCCTGTGTTCCCAGGCCTTCCAGCCCCCACACCGTGATTCCATCCCGGCCTCCTTCCTGCAACTCCTCGTTTGTATGGAGCCGGAAATGCTGGAGCTGATCCCAAAGTTCTCCCCCCTCCCGAAATTCTCCCCATTACCAAAATTCTCCCCATTACCAAAATTCACCCCATTCCCGAAATTCTCCCCGCTCCCGTGGCTCCCTGGTGTGCCAGGCTGGGAACTCTCAGGAAATGCCTCCCTCGCTCCATCATGTTTGATCCTGAGGATGATCCCGAGGATGATCCTGAGACATGATCCTGACAAATGATCCCAAAGATGATCCCAAAAATGATCCCAAGAATGATCCCAAGAAATGATCCAAGGATCATCCTGAGAANATCCCGAGAAATGATCCTGAGGATGATCCCAAGAATGATCCAAGGATGATCCCAAGAAATGATCCCAAGAAATGATCCCGAGGCTGATCCCAAGAATGATCCCGAGAAATGATCCCAAGGCTGATCCCGAGGCTGATCCCAGGCTGATCCCGAGGCTGATCCCCGCTGCATTCCCACCTATCCCCGCCCCTGTTCCTTCCAGGAATTGTGCCCCGAATCCTTTTTCTTCCCTTCCCGCGGAGCCCCAGGACCAGCAGCGTTTCCAGGCGTTCCAAATCCGGGTTCTGGGGGATTTTGGAAAAAATTCCTCCTTCCCGTGGCTGAAATTGGAGTGAATAATTGGGAATATTGCCAAACCCTATGGGGGCTTCAATTTTTTTCTTCTATTCCTTCCCTTCCTGGCTTCCAGGGGTTATTTCGGGAATGAGGTTGGTGGTGGAATGTGTGGAAAAAATAAAAATATTAAACCACCCCTGTGCTGCGTGAATTGATGTTTAATTTAGAATTAAATAGAATAGTAGTTTATTTATATATTATAGATAAATGCATAATAACACGTATGATGTGTTTATTTAATTATAATTAATCATTTAATTACTTTTAACACCATCCCCTGCCTTTAGGTGAATAAAAATAAAATAAATAAGAATAAAATAAATAAGAATAAAATAAATAAAAATAAAATAAAAATAATAAAAAAGGACAGCTACANAAATATGGATAAAACATGGATAAAATTAAAATTAAAAAAAAAATTCTGTGCTTTAATGAAGCCCCATCCTTCAATTTTTAATGGACTGGAGCCTCATCCCAGAGCTGCTTTCCCAGAAATTCCCATGGCTCTGGAATGAGATCAAAGCTTCCGTTTGCCCGTCCTGCAGGACAAATATTGACTTTGATCCGGATCAATTAACAAAACAGCCCCAGCTTTGCTGGCTTGTGTTTAATGAGCCCTTAATGAACAGGGGCTGCTAACGAGCAATCACTGCTCCCACGCCGCGGGGACTGGGAGTGGATTTTGGGGATTTCCGGGGGTTGGGATTTTGGGATGAAAAAGGGGCAGAATGGGGACGGTCCCGTGGGAAGGGAGAGCAGCAGGGGCGGGTTTGGAAGGGCTGAAGGAGGGAAGGGCTGATCCCCGCGGGAGGGGGCAGAGGGCACTTTTGGGGTCACACCTAAGATTTATGGGCACTTCTGGGGTATTTATGGGCACTTGTTGGGTGTTTATGGGCACTTTTTGGGTATTTATGGACACTTGGTGGATATTTATGGGCACTTGGTGGGTATTTATGGACACTTGGTGGGTATTTATGGACACTTGGTGGGTATTTATGGATACTTGGTTGATATTTATGGGCACTTGGTGGGTATTTATGGACATTTGGTGGATATTTATGGACACTTGGTGGGTATTTATGGACATTTGGTGGGTATTTGTGGACACTTTTTGGGTATTTATGGACAATATTTCTGGATATTTATGGACACTTGGTGGGTATTTATGGACATTTGGTGGGTATTTATGGACACTTGCTGAGTATTTATGGACACTTGGTGGATGTTTATGGACACTTGGTGGGTATTTATGGACACCTGTTGGATATTTATGGACACCTGTTGGATATTTATGGACACTTGGTGGATATTTATGGACACTTGGTGGATAGTTATGAACAATATTTTTGGATATTTATCACCTTGGAGCACGCCCTGGATTGGCAGCAAGCTGTGAGGAAAGCAGGGTGGGAAGGAGCCACCAAGAGGGGTTTCCTTGAGGGAAATTGGTTTATGTGCCTGAATCTTTGGGATAGGCCCAGTTTATTCCATTTATTCCCACAATAACGGGCTATTATTTGGGAAATAACGGAATTGGAGCACGAGGATTTGGGCTGTCTCCAGAGAAATTTGAATTTGTCTGTCTCACGTGAATTTGAATCGTTTTACATCAAACCCCCATTTCCTCCGTGCAGGAATTTTCCCACTCCTTGCAGTCACTCAAAGATTGATGCCCGGTAATTAAGGGGCTGATAACGAGGCAGGATTAATTGGGAATGCAGACGAAGCCCATTAGGGATGGATCTCTGCACGCAGAGCTCCTTTGCTGCTGTCAGACACTGAAATTCCCCTTTTGGTCTCCCCTCACAAACTGTTCCCTGCAGAGGTGGAAAACAAGGTCTGGTGTTCCCAGAGATAAATCTGGGAGCTCATCCCTCGCTGCTCCAGCCTGGGGTGCCCTCGTGGAGGAGTTCACCAGGAGAATAATAAAATTTTTCTTGGGAAAAACATAAAGCTGCCATGGGAAATGGGGAATTGAGGGCTGAGTGTGCTGCCAAGGTGCAGGGATGCTCCTGAGGCAGCGCCGTGGCCGAATCACCAGGATTTTCCAGGTTTTATTTGGGGCTAATTGAACTAATCCTGATCCCGTGAGCTGCCTGGGTTTACTCTGTTGGAGCAATCCAGGATTTGGTAAAATTCCAGACTGGTTTGGGTTGGAAAGGGCCTTAAATCCCATCCAGTTCCACGGGCAGGGACAGCTCCCTCCATCCCAGGGTGCTGCAAGTCCCATCCAGCCTGGCCTGGGACATTCCAGCGATCCAGGGGCAGCCACAGCTGCTCTGGCAATTCCATTCCAGCC
>VYXC01011003.1:8189-23934 GCA_013397175.1 Platysteira castanea
CCTATTCAGTAGCCCGAGCCTTCAGAAAAACAGAGAATTATACTTCTCTGCCTCTGTGTGCAGCTCTCTGTTCACATACATTGTCCGACAGCAAACGAGACAGAGGGAGAACGTAATTTCTGTAACAAAAAAGAACAGCGTCTGTTGGGACCCTCGATGTGTTGGAAATACCAAACTTTTATTCATACCATCCATGTAGCAAGGCTTCTCAAAAGATAAAGAAAAATATTTTATCAGGCTGAATCAATACTGGACTTTCTCACCAAACACTGCAGTGCTTTATTCCTACAGGGCTGCCCGAGAGCTATGGTTTGAAACCACCACCATCACAAAAATCAATTTTTTTTTATTATTAATTACAAGAATTTTCCTTGCAGTCGTCGTGGGAACAGTGCTCACATATTGATCTCTCCTAAGGCGGTTCCAGAAGTAATCTAACCATCTTATTTTGCCATCTCTGCCAAGGAAGCCCCCACAAGTTATTAAAAACCCCATTTCTGCTCGTGGCCTGTGCCTCTGAACCGTCTGATTTTTTGCCTCCGGTGTCACAAAGGGCTTCTCAGTGACCTCAGGGTGGGAACCATGGAACTGTGCCAATTTTCCTTCACTGGTACCAATCCCTGGGATCCTCCCCAGCCAAGCAGGGCTCCAAAAACACTGCCCAGGGTGGGAGAGAAGCAACCTGCGAAGATCTGACAGCCACCGCTAAGGAGGTTTTTTTTTTTAAAGTGAACATCAAATAAAAGATATTGATGGGAGACTGCAGAGCAACCTCATGCACTTCATCCAACCTCATCTTAAAATTAGTATTTTTGTCTCCAAAATCAGATTTCATGGGAGCGAAGATAATAACACGCAATCATCATTTAGATAAAATAACCCAAGTAGGACGTTTCAACACATTTTTGCTTGACGATTTTTGTCTCTCTTGAACCACACATGGTTGATACCAGATGTAATTGTGTCAGTAGCTTCTTTAGATGACGTCAAAACAAGCTAGCGTAGAAAAGCCATGAGGAAGAAATCCCTTTATTTCCTGCACTTATGAAGCAGTTCAAAAATAGCAAATGTGTGTCGGTAGAGGACACAAGAGAGGAAACTCTCACACCTGCTAGGTTTAGCAGAAAGTGGAAAAAGAAGAAACTTTACTTACATTTCTCATACTTTATAGGGTTCTCAATTCCACAAGGGATTGGAGGACATGTCACTTCTTCCTCAATCCCACTGGAGAAAAAGGAAGCTCATCAAACTTTCTCTTATCACAAAAGGAATGAAAAACAGAAAAGACGGTTAAATAAACATTGGCCATTATTTACATGAAACTGTGTGAAAATCTCTGACTCCAAATATGTAAATTATCAGAAGGCTAAGAAAAACCAGGGCGACAATTGATCCATATTATACACAGTAGGCTTAGCAAAAACCAGGACAACACAAAGGTTTTGATAAATGAACACGGTTGGCTGGCTGGGATTTGAACCGTGATCAGGTGGGAGAAGGTTGTTTCTGACCCTGCTGGAGGCACCACGGCGCAGCCACTGCAGAACAAGACAGGGGATAAAATCAGAGAGTTTGGACCAAGGGAAGCACCAAAAATCCCGGTGACACCATCAGTCCCAGCCCCGTATCTCATTATTGCTGTGGCCCGCAGGGCTGAGTGAATTTCATGCGAATAGGAAGCGCCAACATCTTAATTTCACCCTGAATAAAGTCGTTGATTTGCCTTGCACTGGCGCCCTTCCACCGTCTCCTAAAATGAAGGGGGTGCGTGGGGAAAAGCAGCTTTAACTCTGGTGAAATCCCGTGATACAGAACATTGTTTTACCTGATTTAGGCTTACCAGAGTGCACACAGCAATATTTACCCCTGCTAACCCCGAAAGCAACAGGAGAGGGGCAGGAATATTCAACACAACTTGCAGAAAGCTGAGGCATTTGTACGTAGTTTCCTGCACCCCAACCGAAAGGCACACACCACTCTGGTTTTAACAATGTTATTTAAAACTCACTTCACATTTTCATTTTTCCCTCTACAGCCAAATGGGAATAATAGATAATAGTTGAGAAAATTGCTGGTTTTTACGCCGCGGTTTGAAGTGCAAATAGATTTTCATGTTTGTGTACCAGCTGGATTGCATTAATGCAGTAAATCCTGTGCAAAATTGCTTGCTTGTCTTTGGGCTTGACAAGGATTTCAGAATTTCAGAGCAAAACGGCTTTTGGTGCACGATGCAACCTGCAAACTTGTCTTCGACAGCTTCTTTTTGTTAGCTCAGTGACGAAAATACAAAACAAAGAAAGAAAAAACCGAACTGAACCAAATGAATCAAAAAACCAAACAATTTTTGCTACATTACCATTCTTAGCACACATTCAGGCAAGTCTAATTCCCTTTTTTTTGCCTCTGGCAATACCTGAAATGAAATGCAACACGTTTGGAAGATGAATGCCCTGAACTGAAAGCGCTTTTACGAAGCTGGAGTTTATTGGGATGCCACAATGAGCTGAGTTTTCCACACAGGACTGCAGTGATACTGAGGTTCCTGACTGTGAAAATGGGAAACTGCAGGGAACACTGGAAGACTGAAGGGGTATGTGTTTCGGGGTGAATTTCTCTTTTTGTTATAAACACCTTGCCACGGACATGTAAATGCAACTTTAATTCTTCTCCCATCTCTGGCTCTTCCACTTGTTTAATTTCCACAGTAAATAAACCAGCTTCAGTTGCAACACTTCTGTGGCCAGGAAAGACTTCACCGAGAGGGAGGATGAATACGTGGCAGCCACACAAGTTCTTATTCTCACCTCTGCTCTGCTTCTTCCCCCACAAATTTATTGCAGCTCTGTCACTGCACAGCAGCTGCACAAAAGTTGAGAATTTCCAGCAAAAAGGAACAATGCATTTTCTCGTATTTTGTTTTCTGATAAGTAGGAGACCTGTAAGAACATATTTTACGATGTGCTTGCACCTAGTGGGAAAGTAGCACTAATGATAAGGTAACAGATGGTGGATTTTTTTATGTCCGGAATATGGATAATTGAGATATCTACACTGAGTTAGGATGGTGTCTTTCTGTAAAGTAAAACTTGGCAGGATGGATCATAAACCATTTCAAATTCCAAAAGGCATTATTTTCTGTACTGCATGAAGCAAAAAACCCAACAAAACCCAAAACAGCCTTTCCTGCACATAATGAAATTCATCCCTTATACCACCATCTAACCTTTCTAGAGGTGAAGTGAGTTAAAATGAAAAAATGCAGTTTCAAAAGGGACAGTACGACTTCTCTCATCCTTCTCTTCCCTGCACTGTGCCCTGCAGCTCTCTTCATCCATCCCAACTCACGACCCAGCCTTGCAAACGTCCACTCCCAGGTGTAGCACTGCCCCGGGGAGCTCCAGGGGAGACTGAGGAGATTTAAAAAGGGGTATCCCAGGAGACCAGCTCGGCCTCAAGAATGCAGACAGGGTGTTCAGAGGGCGCTGCGCAGGGAATGCAGAAGGAGCCTGGTGTTCACCTCAGGGCTGCAGCATCCTGCCCAGCAGTGGCAGTGGATTTTAGGAACCCAGAGAGGCAAATTCAGCGTTAGCTCAAGACGCACCAGCCTGCATCACAAATCTCAGCTCTTAGGAGCCCAACATGAACGCCTGATGTTGTTGTTTTCCCACCACGTCCACCACTGACACGTTCTTTAATACAGATCTCTTACTTATTCCGCTGCTATTATATTAGTTTTTAAGATAAACACTACATTTCTGAACACACCCATGGATAAAGGGTAATATTCCCACAGAATTTTAAGGCAGAGGTTTCGTGAACAGAGATATTTTTCTTTATAGTGTCCTGCAGCTCAAATTTCAGATGGCTAGGTGAGAAAACCCATTTAATAATGGGCATTATTTTCAAATGTTTAGCACCTACCACACAAACCCAGACTACCCAAAACAACACCGGGACAGCAAAACACCCAAACTCCATGTTTTTGGAAGGTTCAGGTCTCTGTCACAACGCTGTCCAATGAGAATTGCTACTGCTGGCATTTCAAGAGGTGACAGATCCACGAAACAGGGGTTTGCTTATGTGCACGAATATTCTCCAGCAGCTGGCCACCACTCTTTGGCACGGAAATGTCGCCCTGGTTTTCCTTAGCCTTCTGATAATTTACATATTTGCAGTCAGATTTTCACACAGTTTCATGTAAACAATAGCCAATGTTTATTTAACTGTATTTTCTGTTTTTCATTCCTTTGGTGATAAGAGAAAGTTTGATGAGCATCCTTTTTCTCCAGTGGGATTGAGGAGGAAGTGACATGTCCTCCAATCCCTTGTGGAGTTGAGAACCCTATAAAGTATCAGAAATGTAAATAAAGCCTCTCTTTTTTCCTCTTTCTGCTGAACCTAGCAGGTGTGAGAGTGTCCTTTATTGTGTCCTTTACTGACACATGGAAATGATTTCAGCAGCCCACCTCCCACCACCCTCCCTGCTCACTGTGACACTCAGGAAGCCAGCCCAAGGGTGGGAACACATTTTATGTGAAGATGCGACCAAAAGGAAGAATCACCCCAAAGTTCTGCCGGGAGAGGTGGAGGAGGAGGAGGAAGGTGTGGGCACGGTGGGCGCTCAGCGGCAGCCAAGGCTCCCCGCATGGACACCTCTTTGTCCCCGCTGATGAACCAGGGCTGTGGCACTGCTGGGGGGACGGAGAGCCCTCCGGACAGCCCAGTGTTGCCCTGGTTTTTGCTAAGCCTTCTGTTTTTAACCTTGGAGTCAGAAATTCTTTCTCACAATTTCATGTAAATAATAGCCAATGTTTACTTAACGGTATTTTCTGTTTTTCATTCCTTTTGTGATAAGAGAACTTTGATGAGCATCTTTTTTCTCCAGTGGGATTGAGGAGGAAGTGACATGTCCTCCAATCCCTTGTGGAGTTGAGAACCCTATAAAGTATCAGAAATGTAAATAAAGCCTCTCTTTTTTCCTCTTTCTGCTGAACCTGGCAGGTGTAAAAGCATCTTTATTGTGTCTTCCCAGACACAGCCCAGCACCTGTGGTACCCACCTGCACCCCCAGCACACCCCCAGTGACTCCCTGAGCCCAGGGGGAGCATCCCAGGTGAGCCTCTGGATCCACGGAGCCTCTCCGCGCGCAGCAGCTCGCAGGAAAAACAGCCCAGCCAAGGCCATGAGTTGCAGCAATGAAACAATTATCCACTCCAGAATGATGAAAAAAGCACCTTCCACAAGGGAGTTTCTTTCCCTTCTCTTTTTCCCCCCCCCCCTCCTGGAAATACATGCAGTCTACACCCCCTTCATCCTTTCTGTTGGTTATTTTAAAGGCTGCAGGTGATCCTGATGTGAAGCAAAATGAAAATACGGGCATTTCACTCAGTGTATCGGAGAACCCGGTTTAAAAATGCATAGCCTCATGCCTTGGGCCTCGAAAAACACTCTCAAAAATCAACCAATTCAATGCTTTTCATGTCAATCACACACAGAGGTCTCCAATGACTCTGAATTTTACGAGCTGTCACTCATCCCAATCCCAGAGCTGCACCTACTAAATACAAGCTTAATGACCCTAGAAAGCATGGTTGAGTATTTCTATGTGACAAAAATGTAAATTAAAAGCTCAATGGTAATTGAAATTAAAGAAGAAAGAAAAAAAAAACCCACTGGCAATTTCTCCTTAAATAATATTTTTATACTGGATAGGGGAGGTCTTTGTTCACACTGAAATACACATTGTGGTCTCAGAGGGACGAAAATGATGTTCAAAAACATCTGCAGACAGTAAATGGCATTACCTTGAGACAGTGATGATTGCAAAGTAGCCATTCCTTGTAATATATGTCACCTGATTATTTGTATTTCCACTCTTATGAGAAACCAGCAATATTTCTGTTGTCAGTCAAACTTTACACCCATACTGCTCACTCGGAATTTAAGTTGCATCTTGCCTTTATATCAAAGATGGGGATAATCTGCAAAATCTGTGTGCTGCCCCAAAATGCAGTGTGCACCTGAGCTGCCTCACTGATGGAAAGTCACCACTAAGAGGCCAAGTCAAGTCACAGATACCAAACCACACAGTCAGGAAATGCAACTTTAATAATGCTTTGCAGGGTGATGATCAAAGAAATAAAACAGTCCAGCAGAAAAAGAGAAGGAATTAACGTCTGTATCTGCTCTGCTGATGAAAGTTACTGAATTGGCTGCCAGGCGTGTAATATTGTGAACAACTTAGCACAGAATCATGGAATGGTTTGGGTTGGAATGGAGCTTTACAGGTTATTCAGGCCCAAGGCCCTGCCATGAGGGTCCCCATTTGCCATGAGTTGTACTGGAGGTGTTAATAAATCAATTAAAATGGCCTGGAAGTTGTGTTACTTGTTTGCCTTATTACTCTGTTTTATTTGTTTTAAAATTCATTTGAAGATTCAGGTCAGAGGATTCAGTTGGTAATGAATAACCACACTCATCAGCCTCACTGATTTGCATAAGCTAAAGTATCTGATCCAATGAGGGTGTAGCAATAAAACAGATTTTTTTTTTTTTTTTTAATATTTAAGTCAAAATGTCATGTGTTACCAACATGGCAACTCTAAAAATCAAATGACCTGTGCAGACTGACACGAACATTATTAACACCTGCATTTCACCTTTTAAGGCAGTCCACACTTCTCATCTTTTGGCATAAAAATACAAAATACTGGCATGAACCATCACTGTTACACTAATCCTTAGCACTTCACACGTAAAGGCATTGTTAGGAAAGCGCAGAGCTATTTTAAATTCTTGTACACTCCGGAAAAAAAGCTGTTATTGTGAAACCACGTGACCTACTTTTGCAGACTTTTCAACTAATAAAAGCTACAAGGAGAACCAGGTATCAACGATGACAAAAGCAGAACTACAAGCTGCTGATGAGGTTCCTGATACTGATGGGAATACATTCCCTGATGCTGATATTACATCTGACACGAGGAAGGGCTGGAGCTATCAGGAGTCCCTTCCTAGAAAGAACAGAAGAGGAAAACTTCTTGTCTGCTGAAGAGTGCAATAAAAAGTGCTAACCAAGAACTTGATTTTCACAAAAACAGGCTACATTTAGAGGTCCACCATGCTGATTATATACAAATTACATGCTGTAATTTAATTACTGCAGACAGCCTTATTAACTGTTAATTATACAGTGAATGTGCAGAAAAATCCACCAGATCAGTACAAGCGTTATTGCCTTTTTTGACAGACTCAGATTGGACTAAGTCCTACTGATTTCCTGGTATGTAAATAAAAAAACCCCAGAATTCTGGGTGTTTTACCCTTCTTACGGACTAGGAGAGCATGTTCTTCTTAACTTTTGAATGTGGAACTGAGGAACGACCCAGACAGAAATTGAGAGAAAAGTACTTATAAAGGAATAGTTTAATATTAATTGACCTTATTGATACCACTATATAAAGAATAAGAATACCTCAGGTAAAAACATACGTCATCTCAATGTATGTCTGATATGTTTTTCTCAGGGTGCTGTATTTTGTTTCACAAAATTTGGGAACACAAAAATAGTCCTTATCTTTACAGTTTGTGCCTTTCCTGGAAAGTATCAGAACACGACTGTCACAGCAAAACCTAAGTTTGCCTAAATTCAGAGACATGAAGCAAACAGCATCCCCAGGTCCTTATTAACATACACAATCACCTCCTTGCCAACGTTTTGAGCATTAAAATTTTGCAATTAATTAATTCACCAACATTCATCTCTGTGAGTTATTTCATAAATACTCAGTGTTTTAAAAAACCCCCATGAAACAGTAATTTTTTTCTCACCGAAACTGCTGCTGAGGTAACACCATGGGACACTGAAACAAATGCTATTTATAACATCCAGCAGTAACTCAATATCATCAGGCATTCAAATATATGCCTTCAGCTCCAGCGTTTCCCTAAAGCATTCAATCCTTTCAAAGACCCAGTTTTTGTGACAGCGGTTAAAAAATGTTCCTTCCACTTGATTAAGAGAACCATTTCTTTCCCTAAAGGTATCAGATGTTACCTGTCAGGAGCAGAGACGAGAATTGAGCCTTGTTTCACAGAAGAAATATTGAAAACACAGGACAAAATCAGGGTCACTGCAATGAGCTGGTGTTTGGGAAGCAGGGCTTTGGTTAAAAGCTGCTGGCTAAGGTTTAATCCAGGAAACAGCAAAACCAATGCACACACACAGAAAAAAAAAAAAANTTATTAATAATAATAAAATTAAACAAGAAACAAATGAGGAATTCTGCCTCTCCTGTGCTGTAGGTCTGGGCTTTCTGAGGGGGGGAAGGATGAGTCAGGGTGACTCAAAGCCCCGCCACGCCGGCGCAGGGGGAATTGAGAGGCACCTCCTGTTTTACCCTCAAAGTGGGAGATCTGGTCTCATTAGTCATCCCATGGCAATAAACCCGTGGAACATTAAAAACTCTTTGCCATAAGGACAGAAAGCCAAAGAAATAGGGGAAAAAAAAAATAATAAAAAAAGACAAACAAGCAAAGAAGGAGGAACAATGGGGATGTTCTTGCACGACACGAACCTCTCCAAAAGACCACTCGGCCCATCCACACAAAAACAGCAGGCAGGGAACACCTGCAGAGCTGACCACAGACCTTGGGCCACACCTGGATCACCTGCCAGCCTGGGTCTGGCTTCACCAGACCTAAAACCTCACACACTGTGCTGAATCCAGCATCATCAGCTGGATCCCTGTGCCGGCTTCAGGCCGTGCCAAGTGCTGGGTGAAAAGCCCTGTGATTTCAGCACGGGTATTTACTGATTTCAAAAATAAGGCTGCTTCTNTCCAACAAAAAAAAAAAAAAAAAAAAAAAGAGAGAGAAAAAGAAGAAGAAAAAGGGAAAAAACACGAAAACAAACTGCTTGGAAAGGCTTTAAGTTGATAAAGGCTATCAGCAAGGGCTTGTGTTGTCTCACAGTGAAAGGAGGAGACAGGGTGGGAGTCACCCCTCCAAACAGGAGGATTCAGTGTTGATTTTGGTTTTAAATCTCTGCCATAAGGTGAGGTTGGCAGCAGCAGGGGTTGCTGTACTCACCGCGTGAAGAAACAAATCTGTTTATCATTATTACTTTTATGGGACCAGTAATTCTAGNCAAGCAAAGAAGGAGGAACAATGGGGATGTTCTTGCACGACACGAACCTCTCCAAAAGACCACTCGGCCCATCCACACAAAAACAGCAGGCAGGGAACACCTGCAGAGCTGACCACAGACCTTGGGCCACACCTGGATCACCTGCCAGCCTGGGTCTGGCTTCACCAGACCTAAAACCTCACACACTGTGCTGAATCCAGCATCATCAGCTGGATCCCTGTGCCGGCTTCAGGCCGTGCCAAGTGCTGGGTGAAAAGCCCTGTGATTTCAGCACGGGTATTTACTGATTTCAAAAATAAGGCTGCTTCTGTGACCTCATGTTTTCAAGTGAGGTAAGAACTGCAGGAGGGTGGGTGGAGGAACCAGAAATCCAGCCCTGGAGCACAGCTCATTGAGGGAATGGCCAGAAACTCACACATTCACAGGAAAAAGACGAGCGAAACGGAGCACGATTACAAAACGCCCCTTTTGCAGCCCAAGGGCTGGTCTGCTGTGAATAATTTCAGGATTTTTGGCTGGAAAACAGTTCAATTTGCCTCTGCAGAACCTTGTTTACTTGCAGTTTCCTCTCACCAACCAACAAGCTGCCTTGAGCCACCACTTCTAACATGGACACAAAACCTGAGAGGGACTTTGTGTTTGGCTGCTCCATGGTTCCCTCTTGATAATAACACATGACACATACTTTACAGATTTTAAATATATCCTACATGAAATTACAAATTCAGAGCTATGTGCCTTAAAAAAAAATGGTTAGGGAAACACTGAAATAAATAAAAAGCTTATAACTCTACACCATTAGTGTGAGAGGAAAACAGCCCTTATGCCAGGGCTAAATCACACAAGTCAATTTAAGCTGTACAAAAATGTATTAGGGACAAACTTGTCAGTTCTAGAGCTATTTGAAATAGTGAAAAAAAAAATTCCCACATTTTCAAGGGAAAAAAAAAAAAGTCCTGGAATGGGTATCTAAGTGGGACAGGAAGACTGGAAACAAATGCACAGCTGCAGAGTGAAACTTACAAATTTAATTATGCATGATTGCTAACTATCAATTTTGTTGCTAAAGTAGTATCATCATCAGTAATAAGGAGAACAACAATTTATCTAATTCTATGGTGCTTGCAATGATGAAATTCTTTGATGTACGGTACTAAGCATGATTTTAACCAAAAAATATAATTTCCTGTTCAATGGGAGAGAAAAACATGTACTTGCCAGAATAATTCTTGATTCCAGAAACATATCCAGTTGGAAATTTATTTTCCTTCACCCCCACCTGCTTTTTTCTTAATCCACTGAGATACACAGGAACTATCTTACAGTCAAAAGAATTAAAAATAAATGCTTAATGGAACAAAATGAAATTACTGAATTTTCCATCTGGGAAACACAAGACATTTCAGCTTAATTGTGTTAGTTAGGGAGGAAAGTAAAAAAATAATGTGAGAAAACCTTTCATATTTTTCTTTTTAGAACGGTAACCTTTGTCTCCCACACATACAAAAAACCAAGAACAAAACAACAAATAAACCCCCCAACCAAACAAAACAAAACTAATCACCTGGAAGAGATAAAAACCATCACGATTTCCACTGCCCACAGTTTTAGACGAAACTCTATTGAGGGTGCTTGACCAGCAAAAGCAAAGGAAGGGCAATGCAAAAGCCGGAAAAAAGGAAATAGTCTGTTATCAAAGGACTATTAATTGCTCCCAAAGTAAGAGCAAGTGATGATCTTCTTCCTTTATTTACTCGGGACGTTCAGCTGCCTAATCAAAGAAACGTTGTGCTGGCTGGGCTGAAAGAAAACTGTACCTTTTGTTTTGGTGATTGCCCACTAGACCTTAAGGGCTTTCATCGGATCAGTTTTACAGCTCACTGCTGCACTTTAGAGAGGCAGAGGAGCAGCAGGCAGCCCCCAGCCTCCACCTGCAGCGCCAGTAAACAGGAACAGGGCTCTGGAGCATCACCCAGCTCCGTTTTGTGGTTGCTGGTGCTGGGCTGGTCCTCCCTCCAGAGCTGCAATTTATGGTTAGATTCAATTCACTGCATTTGCAAACATGACTTTCCAGTTAGAATTAGCTGGTATTATTCAAGCTAATAGCTCAATAAAATAAAAGGAGCTAAAACAAAGCACCTCTCCACAGAAAACATAAAGTTTACAGGTTTTGAGTGCTCGCATTCCCCGCTCTCCCAGCAAAGCAGTTTGGCGTGAGCCACAATTCCAGTGGTCTTCTTGCAGCTTGTAATGAACTAAATAAAATTTGTTGTTGCTTGTTTCATTTTCTTACTGCCCTGCAGACCTTCATTATGTCAGATTTTTTTGCCTTCAACTCTACAGTGTGCAAGAAAATATGGAAATGCACCTCTCCTCCTTTTACCCTCCCTGCATCCCCCACGCACGATCCATTACCAAAGCCATGAAAGTATAAAAGTGTCAGGTCCTCTTTCTCTTCAGAGCAGCAAGTTTTGTAATTTTCCTGCGGGCAGAATAGGAACAAGCAGCTTTTCAAGGTTTTTATGGCCTGAAAGAATTCTTACAACAGCAAAATTATCTTGGAAGAAAATTTCTCAGCTCCTGCCGGAGAGAGCAAAGATGTTCCAGATGATCTGTATATAACATGCAGTGTATGCTGACATTTTTTTCCCCATCTAAACATGCTCTGTTCTGCCTTTTTAAGGATTTCTGTCTATTGAAAATGGAGTATTTCTGATAATGGATAATAATGGATACCATTACAGAACATGTGTGTAGCTGAAAACGACCACAGGCCCATTTCTCAGGGCAGGTGAGGCTTTATTGTCATTTCTGTGTGAGGTGAGGCCCCCAGGAGTGAAGAAAACCTTCACTCCTGATACTCAGCAACACGGTTTTTTTCGTTCAGCATGTTTACAGCTCTGCAGATGTTACAGGTTTATGTCTTTCCTTACGGGCTGAGTGAACACAGCAAATCGTCCCCGCGGGAACTCGCGAGCCAAGGCACACACAGCTCTCCCAGAAAACATCTCCCTGCATCCACAGGGACAAGACACCACTAAAAACGCAGTCTTAAGGGGCTGGTGAACCTCATGCCTCACTGGTCCTGACCAGAATTGTGGCATCTCCGTGAGACAAACGCACAGAAAATGAGCAATTTATGGAAAAGCTTCCGCCGCAGCAGCCCTGGCTCCGGGTCAGACCCTGTCATTTCACGTCCCCCTCTCACCCCACCTGAGGAGAGGGGCAGTGAGATGAAAGAGGGGTAATCGGGCGCACTAAAAGCTCTGGGCTGGCAGGGATGGGGCAGGGTCGCTCAGGAAGCAACAACAACGTGAGCCATTGTATCCCAAACCTGTCCCGACAAAGGCGGCTCTGTCGCTCTGTTTACTTTTCCCGGTTTGTCTTGCTTGATGCCTCTGATAATCTGTCAGGACTGGTTCCTCCAAGGACTGTACGCCCCCAAAAAACCTCTCTCTGCCAGCCTCACATATGGTACAGTTTCTCGTGCTCCAGGAGCCTGCAGTTCTCATAAGAACCATTCATGTTTTCCATAATAATTCCAATACTTCTCGCATTATTTCTCCAGCTGTGCTGCACGGGGGCTGAGCAGCACCACAAATCCTGCCCTGCAACGTTTCTCACTTTTAGCTGGTGCTGCAGTGCTGTGGGCTAAGCTGCAGAAATATTAAAAAGTACGGATCAGACAGCTGAACACCAAACATAATAACAGTTTACGCACAAAACAGATAACTTTACTGACGTTACCCAGCCCCTGAAATAAAGCAAAGTTTAAATCAGATTACTTTGGCTCCAAGCAAGAAAAATGATCAAGTTTCTCAGCTCCAGAGACGATTTTTCTCAAAGCTGATCAGGCTCAACTACCCCCCAGAAACTAACACTATTGGAGAGATCATAGAGCAGGACATGTACTGGATAAAATGACATTTTTCTAAGGTCTTGAGACAATTGGAACTTTCCTGTTTTTCAAACACCCGGGAAGAGCAACAGGAGAAAAATTCCTCAGGTGGAGACTTCTGTGCTAAGGGAGCATCCACAGGGTCTGGGTTTGCCTCCTCTGGAGCTGGGGAGAGCTGGAGCATAAAAAGGGATAATTGTTGAGTCAGAGTCTCATTCAGGGATTTGTGCAATACCACTGCTCTTTAAATTCACTGATAAAACAAATAGCTTATTTTGCAATAATTTGCCTAGGTAATCAAGCTTATAGCGAGGTCTAGAATGCAAGAACTGTTAACACCAGGGTGACTAAGCCGTCCACTTGCAAAAGCCAGACAAAAAGCGGATAAAATGCATGTCTGAGGACGGGAAATGTTTCACACTGAGAGCACAGAGTGGCCTTTTTCTGAAGAATGATTAGTGCTCTGCAGCTGCCCTGACCTCATTATATTCACTCTGCTGAAATTCAAACTTCCTATTCCGCCAGTTTGTTCGGAAGGTGGAGGAAGAGGTTTTTCAAACTTGCCAGTCATGGATGATTACACATCCTCCTTCCACTGATAGCCAGGGGGAGATACATGCCTAAACAGCCCTTCTGCCCTCCAGAACCTCCCTCCTGGGCAGGCAGCTCCTGGCAAGCAGGTTTTATGTTGAGTGATTCCACCTGCCCATTTTCGCTCGCCGTCCCCCTGAGCTCCAGCAGCTCAGACTGAGAAATCACCTCTGGCGAGCCTGAAACAGATTAGTGATAAATTGCTTCTCCTCCTATTAAGCAATTTCCAGCACTTTATTCTGGTCAATTCAGCAGGTGACCGTTCTCCCCAGGAGGGCACTGGGACCCAGGGGAGTGAAGATGAAAGCTTTTTCCTCCGCAGATAGATGTGCCACATTTTTAATTCATTAAGATCCTCCTCTAACTCCCCTAAAAACAATAGGCTGCTCACAAAGCTTGTTTAATGGGAATTACAGTGGATTACCAGCGAGCACAAACTCAAAGATAATCCATATTTGAGAACTCAGTGCTTCCTCACAGCTGCACCACAAGCATTGTCTGCCTGTCACCAGCGTTTTCTGTGCACTGCTTGTTGTGCCACTGTGCTTTCACTAACCCAAGGCAGAGATGCAAATATTTAAGCCCAGTTGAGTCCCAGCTGGTGGGTTCAGCAGGGCATCACGCGGGTGCTGATGCCCTCACCACCCACCAGCCCCAGGTACCACACCCTGGATGTCACCACAGCTGCTCCCACCCACACCAAAAACGCAGCCTGTGCTCCAACGTCCTGCCATAAAATATCCTGTCTCTTTTCCCTTGGGAAGGACACGCATTCCTGCCCAGTTCAGCCTTCTGAGAAGGGCAGGTTTCTCAGGAGACAATTGTTTAGAGACAAAACCTGGGTCCTCATGGTCCTGCAGGGAGCCACAGGGCACTGTGGCTTCCCATCTCCCCTTGATCCACATCCCTCGTCCACCTGAGTGGATGTCAAACCCCAAACTGGGATGAATTTAGGTTGTTGCCACTGCCTTTTGGGTTGGCTTTAAGCTTTTGCAGACTGCCTCTTTACAAAGTTATCTTCTGATGCAAGCCCTAACCGTTGCTGTGACCACAGGAAGGGAGATAAGTAATTCCATTTTCCATCGTTGTTCTTTCATGTTGGAGGACAAAATGCCTTTTTGCTTCCCAAACAAAAAATTTCATGCTATGTAAAGGAAATACAGATGCAATTTCGCTTGGAATTTGACCAGGGCAAAGGCTGGCAGAGCTCCAGGAGTGTTTGGACAACGTTTCCAGGGATGCCCAAGGTGGGATTGTTGGGGTGTCTGTGGGTTGAAATGGATGATCCTGAGGGATCCCTTCCAGCCCGGGATATTCTGTGATTCCTAACCAAAGAAGATCTTTGCCAAAACCCTGCAGGTTATCCAAGGACTGCAAACTTACAGTTTTGGTCAGATGTTTCCTTACACAGCAAAGCCACCTGCCAAAAGTAAACCCCGTGGAACGCACAATGAGAAATTTAAATTTCAACCCACAGAGGTAAAAACCCAGCAGCTCCACGCAGTTCAGGTGCTGCCCAACATCCGAGCTGCCCTCTGAAACATCAGGGGATTTAGTCTGCCACGACTGATGTTTTTAGGCTCACCTGCTTTCAGACTGAAATCCTTGGGAAGCCGCACACACAATGACACAGGGTGATTAAAAAAGCAGGAAATTGGAGGTCCTGTGGAAGGATTCTGGCAGGTGAGCCCACTGGTGAATGTATAAACAAACCATTCAAAGGCTAAAAAAGTGTCCTCCTTCCAAATGATTTTTGCAAGTGAGGCGGCTGGGCCCATACATCTCAGAATATTTATTTCAGACTCAGTAGAAATCTATACTCATCCATTTAATCACCCTGTACTGATCACGTGTCTGTTAAAAAGAATTTTTTCCCTAATCCAAGTGATCCCCTTTCTACAGACTCATTCTCTTATGCTTAGAACTCTGTTAAGTATATATTTTATTCAGATAATGAGCTGCATGTAATTTTTTTTTTTTTTTCAAGTACTAAAACAGCAAGTGGACTCGTAAGAAATCTTTCTTTCTGGTTAGGGCTAGAAAGGCACCTGTAAAACAGGTTTCCATCATGTAATATCATGATTAGTTGCTGTATTAGTTTGAAATCA